>QEPC01000257.1:0-15522 GCA_003113815.1 Sphenodon punctatus | reverse complement strand
GGGGGGGAATTTAGCTCCCCCACCTGACTTATTATTTATTGTTAAATGAAGGCCCTGAACCCTGTTTTAATAATTTATATTTATATTATTATTGATGATTTTAAATTGTATTTTATTGTATTTTATTGCTGGAAGCCACCCTGGGCTGTTCACAGGAGGGGCGGGGTATAAATGTGGAAAAAAAATATCAGTATCCAATCTGGAGTCTTTGAGCTTTATGGAAAGCAACTGTTTGGGGGCTATTTCCAATCTTTCTACCAGTTTTATTGGGGTGAGGGTCCCCTGGCTTTTGGGACAATTCACAGACTGTAGCTCAAGAGTGGCCTTCCTTTCATTAACGACCTCCAATTCCATACTATAACCATCAGGGAGATCGCTATTAGCCCTGGCGGCAAGACCTTCAGACATAACAACATGCACACTCTCATTAATAGTCCTGCTTTTCTGGAGCTACTGCAGGAGGGATTTTGTACAGGATGGATCTAATGGGGTCCCCCCTGCACCATGGCCAAGGTTGTTTGCCCTATCACTTATAGCTGATTGGAAGACACGTGACACAAAAACACCCTTCTGCTCCAGAAAGGGCTTCTTTTGTAATATTACAGAGACTAAAACTGGAGAAACAAAGCCAAATATCAGTGCCTGCCTATCCCTCACTGAGGGGAGGTGGTCAACAGATATAATGGCATGTCTAGTTACTTTAGTGGACAATAGAATTCGGAGGTGTTCTTCCATGTCTAAAATTGAGGCCCAAGATGGTCTAGGCCAACCAGGAAGCGGAAACACATTAAAAATAAGTACATTTGGCAAAGTCCTAAATGTAGAGCCATCTTCTTTAACTATAAGTGATGGGATCGAAGATTTTGACTGGGAATGTAGCCTAGCTTGTAACCCAGCTGTCGCCACACCATCAAAATTCTGAAAAGGAAAAGTCTCCTGTTGTACATGAGCACCTTGGGGATTTCTATCATGATTGACCCTTGATAGTCTAGTATTAATCGAGTCAGTTTCTATCTGTAGCTGGGTGATACGGTTTAACACAAACTTAAGTGTGTCAGCCGATAGTAATAAATGGTTAGCGAGAAAGGCTGCCATCCTCTCCCCCACAGGTAACTCATGGCCCTCCGCGAAATGTTCCAATGGGGGCAGCAACCCCACGTCTGGTGTACTGGTCCCAAATACTGGCTCACACAATTGTCCGGGCGTAGGGCGAGTACTAGTACATAGCTGGTTCACCTGGTGGGGGTAGTCTATACTCGGAATGTGTGGAGAAGAGACAGACTCACCCGTATCATCAGCTTGAGATTTTTTTAGATAAGCCTCGATCCTCTGCTGTTTAGGTGATTTGGACCGTTGAGGGGAAATATCCCCTATCGCCCCTCACCCTCGCTTAGCAGCCATAGAGCCCGTACCATTAGGGGAAAAAGGAGCAGCAAACAATTAATCCACGGGGGAAACCCCCACAGCTTGCCACTCGGCAACAATAGAACTACTAAGGAGCAGCCACAACATCAAAAATAAAAATAAAAATGAAGTGGCCCCCCTGCATCCGGTTGCGCCAAAGGGCGAGCAAAAGGGTGTGCACCCTTTGGCGCGCAACCCTTCAGTGTGCGCCACCGGCACCGCCAGAGGCTAACGAGCCCCTTTTCTATCTTTCTTGCAGGGCTAGTGGCTCCGCCCCTGCCTGGAGACTCCGCACAGCTGACAGGTAAGTGGTGCGGGTAGCTCTCAGGTCCCAGGAATCTCTCAGCTCAGCGTGATGCCGCCGGAGGCTAACAAGCCCCTTTTCTATCTTTCTTGCAGGGCTAGTGGCTCCGCCCCCACCTGGAGACTCTGCACAGCTGATAGGTAAGTGGCCTGGGTAACTCTCAGGCCCCAGGGATCTCTCAGCTCAGCGCGATCAGCCAGCTGGGATTATGAATCTAGTGAAACCTGCAGGGTGTAGGCGATGGAGTCGGCTGGGGTTAACAAACTAAAATCCTGAAAAGGTGGTGGAGAAATGTAAGGGGCTGTGGAAATTCCCTAGGAGTCTGTAAGTTGGGTGGAGGTGGCTCCCCAACAGGAAGATAGAAATTCCCTGTAGAATGGTTGGGTGGAGGTAGCTCCCCAACTGCTAGACCTGGTGGAACGGGCCCGACTATAAGGGTAGATGTGGAGGTCGGGGAGGGCAGTAAAGCCCAGTTTGGGGTGCTAAACCCTGTAGTGTGGGTGCTAGCCCCTGAAAGCCTTGTTGGGGTGCTAGACCCTGTGGTTTGGGGTGCTAGACCCTATGGTGAGATGCTGCACCCTGCTAGAGGTAGAAGCCAGTCTTCTCAGAGAGAAGCCTGTCTCCCTGAAGGGGGAGGGGTGTAACAGGGAGCAGTCCCGTGGGACTGCTGCCCCTTTAAGAAGGGGGCTGTGTGGGCCAGTCAGAGGGCTAAGCACACACAGGGGTGTGGCAGAGCCAACCCCAGAGTTGGGGAGCAGCCTGAGGGGATACAGGCTGAGTAACCCACTGGGACAGAGGGGGCAGGTGAGTGGCCCTCTAAGCCTGAGTAGAGGAAGCCTGGCCATGCCCACTCTGCCTGTATAAAAGGAGAGACAAGCAGAGAGGAGAGAGTTTCTGCCAGAGAACCGAAGGAGCAGCATCTCCCTGAGCAAGTCTTCCTGCTTTATGCTCTCCACGGGTGCTTAGACTAGAGAACCAGAGGGACCCAGGCAAGTGGGAGAGGCTGTGCCCAGGAGGGAGCCTCTTGCCTGGGGAAAGCTTGGCCAGAGCCTGGGGGTTTAAGGCCTGGATGGATGGACTTTGGGGGGTTGAGGTTGTATTGCTCCTGAGTCTGCAGAGATGGACCTGGGCCTGCAAGGTGGAGGCAATTGAGTCGGCAGCCCCAGGTACAGAGGACACGGGTTGTGTCCAATAAAGGACTGTGGATTAAAACCCTCTGGACTGTGTGGTGTGTCCCGAGGGGGTACCCCCTTCCAGAAAAAGGGGGATTCAGCCGAGGCTCAAGGCTGAAATGGAGTAGCAGGGGGTGAGCTGATTCCCTTGAGTGTGACCCCAGCACCCCCGGGGGACCCCCCCCTGCTACACCTGCCTTTCTGGGGGCCCTGCAGTGACTTCTGTTTTTACGTGGACAGGGTATAGGAGCCTAACCATGATCACCTTTAGGATTCTGCAGAGGGTGTCTCCCAAGGGGGTGGGAGTCAACAGGAATCCCACATTTTACCTTTGCCTTGGAGCCCTGCAAATTTTAAGGCTGGCCCTGGGAGTAACCCTACTTGGCCTCACAGATGTCTTGTAAGACTAAGGAAAGTCACTTACAGGCACAGTCAGATTTCTGGGGGCTCATCACTCAGAACTAAGGTTTCCAGATCTAAATTCCAAAAACATGAACATTTGGGACAATTGAGAGGTCAGAGAACCTGAAGTAAAGGACGTGTATTCTGCAGTAGCTGTTGTTGGACTTTTAGGCTGGTGGGGTAGAGGATTAAAATTTGACACATTACTATGGATATGCAGTGAATAAACAACACAATGAATGCAGATCTAAAGACTACACAATGCTGGTGAAATGATATATAAAGTGAGCAATATGCAAAGCTCTTCTCTGCCCAAATAAAAAAAAAGGCAAACCAGTAGTTGCTGTGTAGGTTAGATGGTAGAAAAGAAAATTGGCATCTCATCCAGAGGACATTATGTGATTCAAATTTGCTATTTTAAAAATACGAACCCACACAGAAGGGTCCAGATCAAAGATTTGTACCATGGATCTCTCCCCTCTCGTGCATGCTGTCATCTTTGCTCCTTTGCCCTGAGGTCAGTCTTTCAGTACTTGGGAGTAGGAACTTGATCTAGGTGTCAAATCCAGGTATTGGAAATGGACCACATAAAAACTAGCTATGGGGTGCATTTGGCCCATGGGCCTGAGGTTCCCCTGCCTTGTATCTATACCCTGATGAACACTGTCTCTTTCTCTCTCCTCCCTTACTCCCACTCCCAGTTCCTAAGTGACATCTAAAGGTTTAATCCAAAGGGCTGTTTGGCTGCAAGGACAGGGCTGATTGGAAACTCTGTAACAGGCAGAATAAAAGATCCTGGTTGCAATAATGTGGGACAGCTCCCAACACCAGCAGTACTCCAAACAAAGGGGAAATGTTTTAGGGTGTTTTTAGACAAACCCCTCCCCACTCAGTACCCACCCATCATGCATGTTGCAGAGCCACATTGGTGCCCTATGCAGTCCTGCAACATGCATGAAGGGTGAGTGATTTTGTGGGTAATGGGTGGGGAGGTGCTTGCCTAAAAACACCCGTAGTTAAGGTACAATTCACTACTACTACTACTACTACTACTAATCATCATCATCATCATCATCATCATCATTTTTATAGTGCTACTAGGCATACAGTAGCTTTACAGTCACAGATCTTGGAGACAGGTCCTTGCCCAGTGCACTTACAATCTAAGATGTACACGGATGAGGGAAAGACACACACACACACACATATATTCCCATTTTACAGATGGGGAACGGAGGTTGTGAGAGGTTGTGACTTGCCCAAGACCACCCAGTGAGTCCATGACTAGGGCAGGATTCAAATTCAAACAGATATTTTTCTCTTGTGTCCTTCTCCTTTATTCAAACCCAGTATCCAGGGTAGCTACCAATGGTATCACTTCAATCCCATTTCAGCTGTGTAGGGGAACAAGATAGGGCTCCTGCTGTTTATTTATTTTATTTATTTATTAATTTTACAAATTTTTACCCCACCCCTCCTGTCAAAGCAGCTTAGGGCAGCTAACAAATACAAATTATAAAATTTTTATATATATATTAAAAAAACCACAAAACAATACAGTCCACCAAGGGGGATGTTAAAGAATAAACAAAAGAACCCCCCTACCCTAACCTTCAAACCCCCACTCTACCCATCTCCCTCACCAAAAGTCTGGTGGAAAAGTCAGGTCTTACGTTGTCATTGGAAGGAGGGGAGATCCAGGGCCATCTGGGCCTCCACTGGAAGGGAGTTCCACAGCCTAAGTGTGGCCACCAAGAACGCCCTCTCCATAGTCGCTCCCTGAGCCACTCGGGGGACTTCAAGAAAGACGCTCCCGGCAGACCGCAGGGGTCAATTCAGAAGCCAGGGGGTGAGGCGCAGATAGGTGGGGCCCAGGCTGTTTGACCTAGCCCTGGAACCATTAACTACTGTAATCTGTTCTCATTCAAATATCCATGTTATCAGGGTGGACCAAACTGAGCACAAGCTAATGCTGCTGATGCTCTGCTTTTTAAATCTCATCCAGAGGAAATTTGGATGCCTTTCAGGGTATAAAATAAACTGGTCTAAATCTGAAATCTTGGGTATCACTAGCTTGACAATTTGCTCAATGGAATTTGAAATGACAATCTAAGGCACTCAAGTAAGTATTTGGGGTACTGATTCCTAAAGATCGAAATACTATAGTTAAAAATTAACATGGAATCCATCATCCACCCAAATTGTTCTACATCTTGTAAGGCAGAAATCCTTATCTTTGCACCTCTGGGGGAAAGTGTACATAAATTAAATTGAACATTCTGCCACAAATTCTGTAGATCCAAAATGGTCTACCAGTTAATGTTTCTTAGCTTTATTTCAAGAAACGTAACATTTTAAATATTTCTATAGTGGGAGGGTAATATTCCTCAGTTGGCCTTGAAAAAACTTCAACTACCACTGTCTTTGGGAGGATTCAGGTTTCCCAATTTACATAATTACCATATAAGTTTCATCTTAAGTCAAGTCTCATTATGACTATGGCCGGTCACAGAACAACCCCCTAGGTGGAGTTTAGTAGAACAAGAGTTAATTCGTCCAGTTCCACTGCAGGGTATATCGGGCTCAGCATTTTATCGTTTTGATAGGAAAGTAACTCCTACAATAGCAGCAGCTTGGCAACCATGGTCAAACCTAGTAAGATAATTCAGATTTCACCCTTATTTCCCACTCTTTGGGGTTTTGGAGCTGTCCTGCAATCCTTCCTTTATGGTCAAAAGTTCCCAAACAATAAATATGATTTTGGATAAATCTCTTATCATTTCCCCCCAAAATCTAATCCTCGGCTTTGTCCTAAAAAATGGAAGCTCTCTGGGGCACAAGCATTCTGGTTTAATAGGGCAGCTCTGATTGCTAAAAGAATAAACTTGCAAAAGTGGAAAAGCAAGACTTCCCCCATATCAAACATTGGTTGGATTGCAAGCCTCACTCCCATGGAGCATCTGGCATTTAAACATTAAGGGATTCCAGACAAATTTGAGAAAATATGGATGAACTTCCTAGAGTTAGTGGATTAACAATATCAGCAACACTTCCCCCTTCTCCTCCCTGTGGTCTCCCCCCGTTGCAATCTCCCTGTTATTTCCTGTCCCACCCCCCCATTTTTGATTTTTTTCATAAATTCTGTTTTTGCTCTTTCACCTCCTTTCTCCCTCTCCCTGATTCTCCCCATTTCTGTTCCCATTATTAAACCTCCCCCCGCCCCCCCAACATCATTTCTTTTTCTGGAGATTACTATTGAGTGTTTTCAGACGAGCAAGTCGACTATGCAGAATCTGTGGCCACTGCACATGTGGAGTTGTGCAGGGAGTGAAACAAACGGGCAGCTCCAAGAGTGTCTACGATGGTCACAGAGGCAGTCGCCTGCCACAGACCTTCCCCAGAAACACATCACACAGGCAGCTATCCCCACCCCCTATGAATCCCTCTCCAATGTAAGGGGCTTGCAAATAATGCTGTGTCTCGCCCTAGTAATAGTAGGTGCTGAGATGCTGGAGCATCCCTGGGAAAACCTAGCCACTGTCAACTGCTAAGCACTCTGTGGAGGGGGAGGGTGAAGCATGTCAGGCTGGTCTTTGCAAGTAGCATGTTTCTGGAATGAGCGCTGGGGAACCTGAGCTCCCTAGTGCTCCCAACCAGGGCTTGTGACTTGCAAAGGCTGCTTTCCCCACTCACAGCGCCTTTGAGCTGGCAATGACAGGCCCCAGCTATACACACACAACAGATTTCCAAAGGAATCTGTGCCTTCATTTGACATTTTTTGCGGGTCCACAAATGAAAAGAGGTTGTAAACCACTGCTCTATGCTAGTGGCAGACCTGTCTGTCAGTGTGGCTGCATGGGAGACGCATAGGGAGGGAATTGGGGCAGCGGCAAGTGTCCTCATAGATTTTTGGGCCCCGGCCCACCCACAGTCACCTGCACCCAGCCTGGGCAGAGTCCCCTCCTTGGCACCTGGACCCTGCGGCGGTCACATATCCTCCACTTCCCTGCCTGCTCGCAGCGCACCAGAAGGGGAGGGGCTGGAGGTGCCATTGGCTTCCCTCATGACACGCCCAGGAACTGTAAACAGGCAGCAGCCACACAGCATGATTGAGGCGGATAACCTGGTGAGGGAGGAAGGCCTGCTGCCAGCCGGGTGGCTGTGAGCGCTCGCTGCTACAGTACCAGAGTAAGAACAGAAGCAGCAATGAGAGATGTGAGCCTAGGGAGGCCGAACCCGGCCCCAAGGCAGGTGGCGCTCACAGTGACAGTGGCAGCTGGACTGGTGATGCTGGCACTGTAGACACCTCACACTTCGGTAGGCAGCAGCCAGGCCTGGCCCTGAGGGATGCAGGGCTGGGGCAGCACAGGGTGAGGGTTCTGGACTGGGTGTGTGTGTGCTGGGTGGGCAGCACAGGACTGCCTGGTCCTGGGGGGTGGTGCTGGGTGTTAGGGGAGGCTAAGGGAAGGGGAAAAGGGATGCTACCAAGCCGCACGCCCCCTAATCCTTATGGTAATAACATGCCCTCAAGATCTTATAGAGCCCTATAGCTTCGTAACGAAGCAGGCAAGATCATCACTGGGTAAGGATCGAGCGTGCATGCTAGAGGAGATCCCAATCAGGAACACCATATACAACAGGACCCATGGGGTGAGGAATGAGGTTAGGAGCCCTACGAGGGTAAAGGGGGGGGAGGGCAAAGGAGTGAGGAAGGACAGGCTAGGGCTTTCTCGCTCAGGAAGGGTAGACTCTGACACCCGCACACACCAATACTCTCACCTCCACGCACACACAATAGTCAACCTTCTCCAATATCACAAGCACTACACTAACACTCACAGGGCCAGTCTCGAGCAGCAACACTGATCACCGGCAAGGCAACTTGCTTTCTGCTGCCTCTTTATAGCCGCTGGGCTCTCTCTGTTGCTTTGCGCAGGCGGGCAGTGTCTGGGTTGCTCAGGCAACCCTATGACACCGCACATGCACTGAGGCGCCAGGTGCGCCGCTTCTGGCTGGGCCGTGGGACCCGGGTCCCACTCCGTTCCCCGTTCTTCCCCACTGCTGGATGCAGCCGGGGTGTGTGTGTGTCCTGCAGCATGGAGGTTTCTGCTCTGCCATTCCCAAGGCCCTCCGTGTCCCTGCTTATGGCCTGACTCCAACCCCGGCGGTGCAGCCAGCGGGACCCCCGATTCCAGCCTCACCTCCAACCCGTAAGTCCTGACATTGGGGCAGTACAGGCCTGGGGGATGCTGGCAGCACAGGCATGTTTATGTCTGGGTGGTACCAGATTTGCCTTGCCATGTGTGGTTTGGGTGCTTGGTTTGCCCCTGCACACTCTGCATTTTTATGTTTGGGGAGGACGTGCCAGCATTGCCTTGCCTTGCCACCTGGTTTGGAGTGGTTGGTTTGCCCCTATACACTGCATTTTTAAATTTTGGGAAAAGGTGCCAGCCTTGCCTTCCTATGTGGTTTGGGGTGCTTGGTTTGCCCCTGCACACTCTGTATTTTTATGTTTGGGGAGAAGGTGCCAGCTTTGCCTAGCCATTTGGTTTGGGGTGGTTGGTTTGTCCCTGCGCACTCTGCATTTTTATGTTTGGGGAAGGGGTGCCAGTCTTGACTTGCCATGTGGTTTTGGGTGGTTGGTTTGCCCCTGCGCACTCTGTATTTTAATGTTCGGGGTGGATGTGCCAGCAGCACATTCTGCATTTTTATGTTTGGAATGGGGGGTGCCAGCTTTGCCTTGCCATGTGGTTTGGGATGCTTGATTTGCCTCTGCGTACTCTGCATTTTTATGTTGGTGGAGTGGGGAGGAAGCTTTGCCTTGCCATGTGGTTTGGGGTGCTTGGTTTTACATTCACACAAGTTATGCAAATTACATGTGGGACTATGCAAATTAGGTTGGGACTATGAAAACTGAGCACACACCCCCTCCCCCCAGTTTAACACTCACCATCTGCCTATGTGTGGCTGACTGCTGCCATTCATACAGGCAGGGACCATGTGGCCACCTGTTGCCACAGATCTATTTGACTTGTCTCGCTTGGTGCACTTTGTGTTTCCCAGCATGTGGCTGTGAGTGGGTGGGTCCTCTGTGGCTCATAGGAGCACGCATCTAGCTGCTCCTCCTTCAGATGAACGATCAGAGGTGGGGCTCATGGGTAGCTGGGTAGCCATGCAGGGTGACATCTCATTGAAAACACCCATTGTTATTCTGGAAGAGTCTGGTTTGTGAGTTTCTACAAATATTACTATTTTTTTCTGTACATGGAGAAAGTACATTGGAGTAATGGTTTAAGGTTTTAAATATACTCATTTGTTGTGATGATGACCCCAGGTATGTCATAAATGCTTGCCTTCATGTTGCTCCTTCTTTGATATGTTTGTGTTATTGTTTTATAACAAAAAATGACAATATAAATACCCCCCCCCCCCAGATATTTTGATATTTGGAAAATACAGGTAGCAGAAGCCAAAATTCTTATTATTATTAAACATTTATGTAGTATTTTTAATGTCTTTCCTACAAGCATCCTACAGGGTTTTGTAATAAGCCTTCTGTGAGTGGGGGAGGGATGTGGGAGGGAGTGTCATGGCTCCCCTGTGAGAGATAGGTACAGGTATATGGGGTGGAGGAGTAGGGCTGGGAGTGCCCTGGCCCCCTGTGAGAAGGAGGGTTCAGGAATGCGGGAAGTGAGAGAGCGGGTATGGGCATGGTGGGAGGGGGGAAAGGAGGGTTGGGAGTGTCCTGGCCCTGCTGTCAGAGAGGTATCAGGGTATCGGGGGAAAGGGGTGGGAGAAAGTGCCCTGACCGACCCCCCCCAGTGAGAGGGGGTATAGTCATGGGGGAAAGGAGTGGGTGAGTTTCAGGGGGTATGGTAGGGAGAAGGGGGTTTCTCCGCCTTCCTGTCTGATGATTCCACGTCTGGAAGTGCTGGACCCCAGAAAACCTCTCTGGCTATCCATTCCCACAGGTCCTTTTGGACCTGGCATTGGGGAGGTAGGGGGATCCAGACAAAATCACTCATTCACCACAACTTGGGTGCTGCCACTTCATTTGCAGAATCAGAGTTTGGGGTTATGGAAGCCTAGTCTTATCCTGTTTATTTGGATCAGTTTCAGTCAGTATCACCCACCAATGAATGGAAGGTTCTTGGGGCAATGAGGGCAACAGTTGTGAATTAGATCCTTGCCCATCCTGGTTGGTGAAACCCATTCGGGAGACATTAGAGCCATTGCTGACTGGGGTTGTCATTGCCTCCATTTGGTGGGTAGGGTGTCAGATGCCCTTAAAACTGCAGTTGTCAGGCCCCTGTTTAAGAAACCATCTCTGGACACTGACTCCCCAGTCAGCTATCGGCCTGTCTCAAACCTTCCTGTGGATGCAGCTGCATCCGCCCGAGGGGGAGCCTCCTTGTAAGGAATTAGCTCTGAGGTCCCATCCATACAAAAGTCTCTCAACTTCACCAATATGTCTATCACTGTCCCCTCTTCTTGGGGTATGCTTCGAAACAGTCTTGCATTAATTGATGTCTAGGGGTCTATCACCTATGGCCCTCCAGCCTCCTCATCTCCCCTTACAGCTGGCCTGTTCCACCAGGTAGGGGCTTCTCCCAACAAGTGGGTCCCCAATATAAACATAGTTCCACACACCAACATAAAGTTCTCCCCAACTGGGCACATAATGCCCAGGGTCTCTCCCCATTCAACAAAGTCATCAGCTTGAGCTCTTGTATCACAACAACCTCACCTGGTTCTTCCACGCCATCTGCAAGAACACAGTCCCAGTTCCTTTGAGGCTTGGGATAGTCCTTCTGTGACTCAGCCAACTTGACGGCCTCTGCCTCTTCCTCCCCTCTCTCTCTCTCTCTCTCTCTCTCCACCCCAGCAGGCAGCAGCTCCTTCCACCTCAGGAGTCCAAGGCAGACTGACTTCCCTCACTTCTGCCTCTACTTTTATGGCCTGTAGTCACATCCCTCCACTTCCTGTTCATCTCAGGGAATCTTTTTTAAAGGGCCCATCACCTTTAAGGGCCCAATCCCTTTTTAACAAGAATTCAACAGGCTGCCTAGTTAGTTTAGGGCTCCCTCCTATGTTAATGGCTTGTGGACAGAGGGCTGACTTTACTTCAGGCAACCACTCTGCCACACTTCCCTTTTTAGGGAAGGTTACTGAACAGGTGGTTCCCAACAGCTCCAGGCTCATCTCAATGCTGTCAGATTCTTGGACCCATTTCAGTCAGGCTTTCATCCTCTGTATAGCACGGAGACTGCGCTTGTGGCCTTGGTCGATGACCTCCGCCTGGAGATTGACAAGGGAAATTCTACCCTGTTGATCTTGTTAGATCTTTAAGTGGCCTTTGATACTGTTGATCACAAGGTATTGTTGACGTGACTGCGGAGCCTGGCAGGGGTGCACGGGACTGCTCTTGAGTGGTTCCACTCTTTCCTGTCAGGAAGGTCCCAGAATGTGAGTGATTGCTCATCATCCTCTTGGGACCTTCTCTGTGGGGTACTGCAGGGTTATTTTCTGTTTCCCTTCTTATTCAATGTGTATATAAGGCCATTGGGCAAGGTCATTAGGAGGTTTGGGGTGAGGTGCCATCAGTATGCTAATGACACACAGCTGTTCCTCTCTTTTTCATCTGACCCAGGCCCTGTAGTCTCAGTGCTTACCTGATGCCTGGCTGCTGTCAGGGACTGGATGGGGTGAGCTAAATGAAGCTGAATCCAGACAAGGCTGAGGTGATGATGGTTGGCTGGCCATGTGACCTGGAGGGAATTGGGACTCTTCTTATTGATGGAGTCTGACCCCCTCTGGGCCACCAGGTTCACATCTTTGGAGTGCTCCTGGATCCCCTGCTGTGCCTGGATTGTCAGGTTGTGGTGGTGGCCAAGAGCGCTTTTCACCAACTCCATTTGGTGAGGAGGTTGCAGCCTTTTCTTTCTGATATGGATTTGGCCATGCTTTCATCACCTCGAGGCCAGATTATTGCAATGCGCTCTACATGGGCTGCCCTTGATGACTCTTCGGAAGCTGCAGCTGGTGCAGAATGCAGCAGCTCACCTGCTTTTGGGGACAGGGTGCTTGGAGCACATTACTCAGTGCTCCAAAGTCTGCACTGGCTCCCTATAGCTTTTGGGGCACAATTCAAGGTGTTGGTTTTGACCTTTAAAGACCTAAATGGTATGGGCCCCACATAACCGAAAGACCGCCTGTCCTTCCATGCCCTGCAATTGGCTGTGCTGGAAAGCCGATACCCATCAGGGGCCAGCCAGAGGACTGCTACTGGACTGAGCTCTGACTACTTGTGTGACAATGAAGAAACTCTGTATATTAAGGTCATCGAGGTATTGAGAGAGCCAGTGTTGTTGAAACTGTAAATAAACTGTGTAAATAATAATTCCCTGTGCGAGTTGGTACTTTTGGGCACCGATACCGAGAACGCTTATCATAGGGCACCGTTACGCTACAATAAGTGGCATTCCAAAGGAGCTATACTACAGCAAAGAACACCACAGAGCAGGAACCAATTTTGCCCTTTCAGAAATACTGTGAGACTACACAATGGATGTTTTCAGATAAGTGCATTACCCACCCAGTATTCAATGGTTAACCATTAGTTACCAGTGGGGTTTTCACACAAGCACAGTGGGTACTAGGTGAGGAGGCACTTGTCTGAAAACACCCAATGTAAAGCAAACACATTTGAAGTTTTCACACTGCTGTGGAAAGTTTAAATATAAGTAAGCAGCAAGTAAGTAAAGTTCTTGATTTTTTTTTACAATTTTGACTACTGCACTGTCATAATCTACAAAACTGTACACAGTCCACAAAACATCAACACCATTTTAAATATCATTCATAAGTTCAAAAATGGTTTTCAAACATCACATCACTCAGGAGGACATTTTTGAAAAAGTTAAGTGCAGGAGACATAGGCCAGGAACCCTGTCCACATGGTTTCAGGGTAGACAAACAAACATAGGGGTAAAAAGGGAAAACTGCTTCAAACTAGGGGTAGATGGCTCAGATTCATATCAATATGAATCATCCAAATTTGGATGATTCGTATTGATAAGAATCAATACAAACCTACTAGGGGATATGGGCCAAAGGTGCATATCTCCTGGCGGGAATCTATCAAAGCGCTGCTCCAAGGAGCTTGTGCATGCCAAATACATGCTGACCCCAGCTCTGTCTCTCCCAACCCTACCCACCTCCCCCAGACTCCTGCCTGCCCAGCCCATCGCCCGCCCCAGTGTACCCTACCCTCCCGAGGGTAGGCTGGGGTGGGCGATGGGCTGGACAGGCAGGGACCTGGGGGTGGTGGATGCTGGGTAGGCATCCAGGGGAGGCAGAGAAACCTCTCCCAGACCCCTGCCCACCCCTGAGGGCAGCTTACTGCTGGGGTGGGTGATGGGCTGGGTGGGCAGGAGTCCAGGGGAGGTGGGCACAGGTCTGGTGGAGGCAGGGCTAGGGGCAGACGTGGATTTAAGCCCATATTGCTTGGATATGACCCGAATCCAAGCTATATGAGCCAGAATCTGAACAAAAGCTGTTTCAGTTCAGTTTATTTATTTACTAAATTTTTACCCCGCACCCTCCTGCTAATAGTAATTCGGGGCAGCTAACAAATCCATAGAGGTGTGCACCAGGGGTTCATGTCATTTTCATTTTCGTTATTGAAATCTATCATTTTTATTTTCATAAATATCAAATTGTCGTTTTCATTTTTGCTTTTGTTTTCATTGGTTTCATTGTAAAACACATTTTGACTGTAACATTTTTGTTTTACACTCTATTTGACTGAAACAAGGAGTGATTATACCTCCCATGGACATCATTATGTGTACCAAATTCCAGAAAGATTGGATAAAGGAATCCAATTTTAGAAGTGGTTAAATTATTTTATTTTGCAAAACTCTTCATATACATTCTTAGGTGTAACTTCTTTTCCTCACATTTAATATAGATGAAACTTGGAAAGTATGTACCCCTTCCCATATTTACTATCTCTTCCAACTTTAAGAAGGATTGGATAAAGGGTTCTGGTGGTATAAGCAATTAACTTATAAATGTATGTCTGACTGTAACATCTTTGCAGTCCAACCAGTGTACATGAAATTTGGCATGGCTGTATATCAAACTTTCCCAATCATCTCTGCCAAATATCAGAAAGATGTGATAAAGGGTCCCAATTTTATATGCCTTCACAGCATATGCAGAGAAGGAGTCTATGCCAGGGATTTCCTTACGTGTCACAGTGGTATAAGATCGGTTTGTGATGCCAATTGGTCAGCAGAAATGTCAACAAAATAGCCTCATTCTGTGCTGTTACCATCCCAACATCTCTCCCCCACTTGTTACTGGGAAGTCAGAAACATCTGTTTAGGAAAGAGCCTATAGAAATTCTCTTATGTCACCCCCGATTGTGCCAACTTTGGGACTGTCCATCCAACAGCCTATTTTAATAGACAACATCCACAAGTCTCCTTTGCTGGCCCAGTGACTGCCTGTGGCCAGTCCTGCCAAGCCTCTAGCTGTGTGCTCATGGAACATTGCAGGTTGGACTAGGCATAAGGGAGAGGTAGACTTTATTGAGCACCTTAAGAAATTCCAGTTAATATGCATTCAGGAAACTTGGGTCCAGCACCCCCTCGAACTTGAAGGCTTTGTGCAGTTCCATCTGCCAGCTATTAAATATCATTCCCAAGGGCGTTCTTGTGATGGGCTAGGACTTTTGATTAGCTGGGATCTTGAGTTTATAGAGCTGGAGGTGGTTACTTCTCCACCTAAAGGACTGGGGGTGGTGGCTAGGGTTGAATCCCTGGTCCTTATCATCTTGTCAATTTATGTTCCCCCGGCCAATGCTTCGTATTACGGGGACTCCATTTATTTTATTTATTTATTCATCAAATTTCTACCCCACCCCTCCTAAAACAGCTCGGTGCGGCTTACAATAAAAAACAACCACATATAAAATACATATAAAATAGTTAAAACATTCCAAAATACAAACATTAAAAGTATTAAATCAGGGCCGGGATTCATGATAAAAAAATAACGAGGGTAAGGGAGATAAAAAAACCTAACCCCCCCTCCTCAAAGGCCTGGGCGAACAGCCAGGTTTTACAACTTCGCTGGAATGCCAAAAGGATTGGGGCCAGGTATACTTCCTCCGGGAGGGAGTTCCAAAGGCGCGGCCCAGCCACCGAGAATGCCCTCTCCATTGTGGCCCCC
>QEPC01000255.1:19445-35591 GCA_003113815.1 Sphenodon punctatus | reverse complement strand
CTCGAACAGGGGTTCGGAGGGAGATCAGAGCAGAGAGGTAGGGGTGAGCAAGGTTATGAAGGGCTTTGTAGGTGAAGACAAGGAGCTTCTGCAGAATACGCTCAGAAAGGGGAAGCCAGTGGAGGGAGGAAAAGAGAGGCTGCAATGTTAACACTGGAAACTCCTTGTTGCAGGGTTAAGCCACACCACTGGCCTACTGTTGCCCTGGCTCTGCCCCAAGGCTCACTGGCAGCAAAACAACCGGCAGTAGGTTCAACCCACCCACTGCCCCACGAGCCTCAAAAACCACCAGCTGCCACTGGACCTGGTCACCATCATCCATGCCTTCATTACCTTGAGGCTGGACTACTGCAATGTGCTCTGCATGGGGCTGCCCTTGAAGATTGTTCAAAGACTGTAGCTCATGCACAGTGCGGTGGCCTGCCTCTTGATGGGAGTGGGTCACTGGAAGCACATTACACCACTGCTTAAGAGTGCATTGGCTACCAATAGAGTATTGGGAACAATTCAAGGTGCTGATTTTGACCTATAAAGCCCAAAATGGCCTGGGTCCTACATATCTAAAAGACCACCTTCCTCCTTGTCCCTTCAACCCTAGGATCAGCTGAGAGTGCCCTCTTGCAACTTCCATCATTGGCCCACAAAGAGTCATTTCCAGTGGCTGCTCCATAGCTTTGGAACTCCCTTCCCTAGAGGTGTCTTTAGACATAACACTGTAACACAGTGTCCTACCGTTACAGTGCTTAGACATACCATCAACACAGTGTTCACCCCAAACACTGATTAAACTGTCAAGACCTGGCAGCATTCACTTCCAGCGTTTGGGGTGAACACTGTGTTGACGGTATGTCTAAACAGTAAACACTGTGACGTTATATCTAAAGACACCCTTGGAGGTTTGTCTAAGCTCTACCATGTGCATCTTCCAAAGGAAGTGTTCATTCTACCAAGCTTTCAACAGGTGGGGTAGATTTTTTGTTTTAGGTGAAGTTGAGTGGGTAGGTGGTTTTTATCGTTGTATAGGTGGGTATCTTTTATTGTTTTATGGGTTTTACTTTTATGTAGTGTTTTTGTAAGCCGCTTGAAACCTTCGGGGATAGGGTGGGGTAGAAATACAAACAAACAAATAAAGAGAGCAAGACCCACCACCCAGTAATCTGAGGTAAGATTCTCTGTGCCATGTCAGTCCCAGCCCACACCATTTAAAGTCCCACTTCTCACTGCAGCTATCTGATGCAATAGAAGAAGGAATAAAAGCAATCTTGGGGGAACAATTATTTTTTGCCCTACACAGACAGCTTACAGAGGCATGACCCTTGAGATTGCTTCCAGCCCTACAGTTCTTTGGTTGGGTAAGGAACTGATAATACAATACTACTTATAAATACACCAGACTCTGTTTTAAAACTAATCAGGTTATTTCCCCTTCAGTTCTATTTGGGAAGACTAGTGTCTGAAGTCTACACTACAGCCATTTTCACAAGGACCGCGGCAACTCCACTGCCCATGGGGGATGGGTGGAGGAGGCGGGTGGGTGGTGCGTGGGCGGCCCATCTCATGGACACCGATCGATCTCCACCCATCTCCAAGCTTGGAGCATCTTCCATTGCCGCCCATGGGGGATCGATGGAGGTGGGTGGAGCTCAGGCACGCACATACACCCCCACCCACCCACCCACCACAGCAATCCCACGGATGCCACCGCCCACCCGCCCACATGGGTGAGGGAGGGGGGTGTCCGTTTGAAAAGGGCCAATGTTTTAGAGGCGGAGCTGTCTGGAAAGGTTGCATTTCGCATTTTGAGTTTGTAAAAAGCAATTTTGACATGATTTTGTTTTCCAAAATGTGACATTTTGTTTTTAAAATTGTTTCCATCAAAAGCTTTTAAATGATAAATGGTAACATTTAAAATTCAAAGTAACACTGGAAGGGACCAGGGGATATTATTCAGGTAACATCATGGGGATAGAGAGCCATTGGAATGTTGGCACATAGCATGTTGAAAATGCTGTCAATGAACAAGATATTTTGAGATTTCCAAAACATCTCTTTGAATGCCAAAATGTTTCAAACTTTCTGTTTAGTTTTTGCTTTTTAAAAAAAAAAAAAAAATTGCTTTCACAAAAACATTCTGAATTGTCATCTAGTTCAGGATGGAAACAATTCAAACTATACATTTCTTTTTTCATGAAGCAGTTCAGTTTTTTCCACCAGCTCTAGAATGCATGTCAACTAACTACTCGGTTACTAACTTGGTTTCCTATAGAAAAAAAGGCTTATGAGACCCATGTGTGTTCATGCATATGTTCCTTGTGGACTTTTGATCCTGCATGCAAATTTCAGCTAAATATGGTAGGGGGTCATTAGTCCCAAAGATAAGGAAGAACCCAAAATTTCATAAGAAGAGAATTATGGCTTATTTTGTATCCCACAAAGTCCCATCAGATTACAATGAATACTGTCTTGCCACCTCCCCACACGCCCTAAGAACTGTCGATACTGGAAGCTGATTCAGCTACATTTGGCAGAGGGGCAGAAGACAAATAAAGCTCCCAAGTTTTGGACCCAGAAGGGAGATATGGCCCTGTTTGTAGTTGAAAAACCCTGATAAACATGGAGCGCTCCCCCCCCCCCCCGCCCCCTTATGAACAAAGGCTTTTTTCGTTCAGGTTCCTGCTGCCCAGAACTGCTTGTTTAAAGTATTACCAGTGCTTAATTTATTTTAAAAATGAATTACTGGGCCCCAAACCAGCCTCTCAAGCTACAACCCCCGCTTCCTAAATTACGATCCTTGACCCATAACTTGACAGACCAGGGAAATGAACCATAAACTCCAGTTAGTAATCTAATGCCTAGACTAACCTACCTCTCTACAGATGTATATAAAACAGGAATTCTTGTGACTGAGGGTACTTTCAGACGTGACGCTAACCACCCTTTAACCACCTTTGGTGGTTATTTATGCATGTTGCAGGGCTGTATTGGTGTCCTATGCAGCCCTGCAACATGCATAAATAACCACCAAGGGTGGTTAAGGGGTGGTTAGCGTCATGTCTGAAAGTACCAAACATCTATATGATGGCCAGTGCAACGGATGGGGCACAGAAGTAATTAATGAACACCAAGTACACCATGCAGGGTTCTTATGGCTTTCATTTCTAACCCTGAAATGGCCAATATTGACCTTTCCCTGACCTTTCCTATTTTTCGGTGTATGCTCCTAGTGGAAATATTTCCCAGGGTTCGTGCCCCACCCCCAAATTTAATTGCTGGGGCTGAGCCCCGACAAGTTTCCCCCCACCCCCCCAATTAAGCCCTGAGCATTGCATTTGTTCACAGGAGGAATGAGCTCTAGATGTGAAATTCAGCTCCCTTTAGAACGTGTTTTGGGAATCTTTGATTTGGTGTTTGACTACTTCACAGGCTTACTTTCTGATGCACCGAGACTGTGTGCCTTTATGCTGGAGTGGAGTCTGCATTGTCAGTAGAACAGAGGCATCTTCTATCTTACTCTGTAACTGACTCTTAAACCTTCAGTTCTGTCAGTAGCTCTCTAAGAGTTTGTTTTCTTCCGGTGTGGAAGCAAAGCAATGCCTGGATTCACATACACAGAGAGAGGAAGGCATGAATGAATGCCAACAGCATATTGTATTTCAATGCTAGTGAGCAATTTAATGCAACTCTGCATTGCATATAATGGGGTCAAATGCTAGCCAAACAAACTACTTTGGGGTAATTAGCTTGGATATACTTCAGCCAGAAAATCTAACACCTTAATTGATGGTGGCTCACCACACAGAAAATAGATCGATGCCTGTGGAATCTCAGCAAGGAGATGCTGTTTCATCAATGATGTTATCCCATGGCAATCAATACTTGAGGAGGCTCTGGAAGTTCTTCAAATGGCTAAGGGGACATACATGCAGTTTACTACTAATAGGGGAGTACATTGACTTCCCCATTGACACAAGGGCAGTTTAGACAGAACACATTTTGGTGTTTGAATGTATGTTTCTTGGGTATTAACATCCTTCTCTGAACCCTCCCCTGAACAAGTGTTTGTGATGTTACAGTGCTTACATGTGTTGGCAACTGGTGTTTAATACTGCTCCCCGATGGAAGGATGCATGCGCACCCTCCAGTCAGTTTTCTGTATGATATCCCAGCATGCATTTATGATATACTTGTCAATATCCTGTTACATTAACGATTCAGGAACTCAGCTCCTTGCTGTCTGTGTATGGTAGGGGCGCCTCAAACTGACGGTTTGGTAGAGGTTACTCCAAGCCATGGTATGACCAGGAGTGTCGGGATCTCAGAGGACAGCTGGTCGCATTGTATCAAGACTACAGAGGGAGAAATCTGATGGTGATCTCAGCCCAGTATTTTGCTTTGAAGAAACTTTACAAGGAGACCATTAAGCAGAAGAGATCTACATACTGGGAGAATTTTTGGGATAAGTTGGTGCTTGCTGCTAATAGTCATGACAGCAGGAAGTTCTGGGGTCTGATGAATGGGGTTGCCAGGGTGAAGGTGGGACCCTCCCTGGTGGCTGTGCCTGAGGCTGGTTGGGTGTCCTACTTCAGTGTGCTGTATGCCGGGGTTGGGAAATCAAGTGATCCATTGACTGCAACTTTGGACACTTCATTGGTCCCGGCTTGGCCCCCGGTTTCGGCAACAGAAGTGTCTGAGATCACTGGAACCTTCAAAAACGGCAAGGCTGCAGGGCCAGATCTAATCCCAATAGAATTGATCAAGAAGTTTTTAGATTGGTGGGCGCCCAGATTGGCCCAGTTGTTCTCCGCCATAAACTTCACGGGATTACTCCCTGCTGTCTGGGGCAGGGTGATAGTGGTTCCTATCTTCAAGAAGGGTGAGCGAGGTAACCCGGCAAATTATAGGCCGTTTAGCCTTTTATGCACTATAGCCAAGATATATGGCAAGTGGCTACTCCAGAGGCTAAATGTCTGGATGATAAAGGAGGACATATTAAGGCCAGAGCAGGCGGGGTTTCAGAGGGGGCGTTCCACTCTGGAACATTGTTTAATTCTTCAACATCTTATAGAAAAATATATGGACAGGAATGGGAGACTCTATGCGGCCTTTTTAGATCTGCGTCAAGCTTTTGAACTAGTGAACCGGGAGATTCTTTGGGGGAGGCTGGATGCCTTAGGCTTGGAGCCAAGGTTACTTTTTCTCTTGCGTGCCCTGCACGACAAAAACTCCCTGGCAGTCAAGCTGGACCCGGAGGGACGTCTGACAGAGGACATTCCCACGTGTGCGGGTGTCAGACAGGGATGCGTGTTGGCACCTACTCTCCTTAATTTATTTATAAATGAGGCAGTGCTCAGGTTATCGGTGCCCTCCCACCTCCCTCCTAAACTAGCAGACTATCCAGTTGGGTCCCTTTTATATGCAGATGATATCGTGATCCTCTCACAGACCAAGGTGGGGTTGAGAAGGCAGTTAAATTGCCTTGCGGATTTTTGCTCCCAGAGTGATCTGGACATAAATTATAGGAAATCCCAGATAGTTACTGGTGTTTTCCAGATCTGGGAAAACAGGACAGTGGCAGATAGGGGAGCATAGTATAACGCAGGTTAAATCCTTTCGTTACTTGGGCCTGCTCTTCCAATCCACGGGGGGGGTGGAATTGTCATGTGGAAGGGGCTTTGGCAACAGCTCGGGGAGCCATTTTTGTTCTACTAAAAGTGTTCGATAGGACTGGTAGGAGGGTGATGGTTCCCACAACTAGGGTAATAAATGCCAAAGTTCGTATGCGTGTGCTGTATGGGGCCGAGGTTTGGATGCCACTTCTCCCCTTAAGATCGAAGAGGATGGATAGCCTCCAGGCTCTATTCTTCCAAAACCTGCTGAAAGTCCCGCGAGGCACACCGTTTGCTGCAATTAGGTTGGAGGCAGGACAACTTAGGTGGTCCTTGACACCTTGGGTCGCGGTGCTGAATTTTTGGACCAAGTTAGCAAGGGTGTGTGTGACCGTGGGTTAATTCAATATTGGAAAAGGGATACATATAAGAGCCTGTGGCAGAAGACAGTGGAACTCTTTCATCGGAAGCTAGGGTTTCACCCGGAGTATTGGGAGGGCGGGGATTTGGCACACATGGCAAAAGAAATCTCTGTTAGATTAAGGGATAGGGATTTACAGGAGGAATGTGCAGCAGTAAGAGAGTCTCGTCATCTTCGGGATTACCTTCTGTTCTCGCCACCCCGCTGTCTATGGCTGCTTATCTAGCACTAGATATCTCATTAAGAGGTAAATTTTTGTTCATGTGTGCTAGGTTTAATGCCTTGCCCACCGCATTGCTGGAAGGACGCAGCCAGGCTGTTGAGTTCTCCAAGCGGTTGTGCCCCTTCGACGCTCAGTTTATAGAGACCACACAGCATTTGCTTCTGGGATGTCATCTTTATGACAAGATTCGTGTGACCTACCTTGCCCCCTTCCTTCAGAAATTTCCTGGCAGGACAAAGCACCATTTGCTCTGCCTGGCTCTGGCCGATGTAGATCCGGATCTCACCAAGGCAGTGGCGTCTTTCCTGGTGGCCGCTTTTGACCGTTGCGTGCTATTCTTACAGTCCCGATTTTTTTATGAGTTAGGGTTGTTTGCATATATATATTTTATTTTATCTATGATGTATGAGTTTTTATTCCCATTTTGGGCCAATGAATGGTAACTGGATTTATTGTCCTATAGGGTTCGAGTATTTGTTGTTATGTGTCAAACCAGGGCTAAAGTTACCTGGTGAAAATGTTATGTATTAAGATCTGTATGTTTGTTGTAGGTTGTTTTGTGTTTTTGTTTTTTGGCCTCGGCCGCAAATAAACTAACTAAATCATGTTACATTAACATCGTGACAAAGCAGGTGTTAACAGGAAAGAAAATTCCTGACTGACAGCGCATTTCATCCAATCAAAGTCTCTTTTTTTCCTTTTCACTGGCACAAAAATTTCAAGTTCTGTAACATTTTGTACACCACCCCCCCCGCCATTTTGTGTGCATGCTTAACTGCATTGGATGTGAACACACCCCATAATTTACCTCGCCCCTGTCAATGTGTTCTTTCTACATGTATTTCACGTAGATCCAGTAAATCCCTTTGCTCACTTCCCCTCTCCGCCTCCTCCTTCTCACATGCAAAATCCCCTTTGCCCCTAACCAGAGAGAGGGACAGAAAGGAGAAGTTTTTCTTATTCTTCCAGAAATCTACATCAGCAAAGGAAAAGTCTTTGCTCCTAAGCGGGGAGAGGGTGGGGACTTAAAATGCAGGAAATCATGGGAAAACCAATGAGTTCAACAGGAGAGAGATGTGCCCACCACAAAATCCTAGTCTCTGTGACCAGAAACCGGTAGTAATGGCATTTTTTTCATAAACACACATCGCATCTGCTTAGACGCAACAGGGGATACCCAAGTCCAAAAAAAGTCCCATGTTATGGTTGGAGAAGATCTGGGCTGCACTTGGGTGTTCTATGAGAGACAAAAGGGGGGCTAATGTATGTCAGAAATTTGTCACAATTTAGACAGAACAGATACACTTGTGTTCACGTCCCCAAACACGCAAATTTTGTTCTGTGTAAAGACATCCACGTAGAGAGAGAGAAATACTGAACCAGATCTTGTTCTGGTGAGGTGTAAATCAGTGTACCCCCATTGTCTTTTGTTGAACTAATCCTGGTTTGCACTGGCTGAGGTTTGGTCTATGCGTTGTTCCATGTTTTATTTTATGTTTAAGGGCCTTGGGTGATGGTGGTGGGAGAGAAGAGGTGGGCTCAAGGGGTCAGTTTTGGGGGTCAGTGCATCATACCTCTTTAGGAGGTGGGGTTAGGGTTTGGGGGTGGTAACATTTGTTACAACTGTATGCCAAGAGGCAAATTTGAATTAATAAAATGTTACATAATATTGCAAATAAAGAAAGTATGCATGTTTATTCTGCTCAAGATGAACTTTCAGTGGCTGCCAAATTTTGGATTTTTTTTTGGGGGGGACAATAAATGTGGGTCCCTGCTTATAACACTGTAGTGACATATGAACAATCTCCAGAAATGACTGATTCATTGCTTTGTGCTTGTCTTCCATATCATATTGGAGAGACATCGTCAAATTATGGCACTGGGGCATTTTCCAGCAGTAGTTATTGGACTGTAATACTGCTGCCAGCAAAACAAAACACACTAAGCAGCCAGAACAGTGATAAAGTCGGGGGGGGAGCCCGTGTTAATTTGCCAGTCTGGCTAATTGTCTCACCCTGCCTGGATGAGGAGGATACGTGGAACTAAGTATTCTAAGCAGAAACCTTTTCAACAAATGCTTTAGTGAGACATCTTCCTCTTCTGCTGTTTTGATGACCCACTTCCTTTTTAAGCAGAGGGAGAGGGAGAGAGAGAAAGATGGCTCCTTCCCAGTCAAAGGGGGATATAAATCTGGAGCTCCCTGCTGTATTTGGTGGTCTCTCTAACCTGATATCACCCTTTCCTTCTTTATTTAACAAACTCCATTTGGCACCCCTATTTAAAATGCATCCATTTTGAAGGTATAGCCAGCTACTGCCCTCTTAAGACAGTGGTGGATAGAGAACAGGAGAGGAGATGACAGACCCTGGAATGGGACCATCTGTTAGTGGAGTTTTGGCGGTCAAATCAATGATTAAAATAAAATTTAAAAAGTAATTGCTGGATCAAGCAATGTCAGGAGCAATCCCAAATCTTCTGGGCCACACCAATGCACCATGAAGTGACTCTATAAGTAGAGTGACTCTGTACATACACACCAATACAGTTGAAATTAGAACCTGTGCCTTTCTGTTAAAGAACAATGAAACTGCCTTTATGGACACTGAAGGAACATTGGCTGTTTTCACATGGACGGTTCCACCCACCGCTGGGTGTTCCAGCAAGTGTGTGTGTGGGGGACATCCATGGAAATGGGCCAGTGGTGGGTGGATGGGTGTGCACTGGGTGTGCGCCCATGTAAACACCAAGGGCGGTGGGTGTTTGCGTGTGTGCACTCCCAATGTACACCCACCATCACCCACCCATCTACACCCATGGGGCCATCTGGAAAACCAGGCCCTTTTCACACAGACACTCCAACACTGACAAAATGGGTGTTACATTTTATTATACATGTTGCAGGACTGAAGGTGTGTTCTATGGGTGCCCTGAAACATGCATAATAAAATGTAACACCCATTTTACCAGTGTTGGAGTGTCTGTGTGAAAAGGGCCCCAGAGGAGGACCCATGGGTGGAAGTGGGTGGGTGTCCATGTAAAGGGACACCTACCCACCTCCACCCATCATGCAAGCACACCCAATCCCCAGCCCAGCCCCGTCCATGTGAAAATGGCCATTGAGTACATGCCAGTGGAAATTTATTAATGGTTGTTAATAATACTCAGAGCTATTTGTTAACTATTGCGTGGTAGAGGAGATTGCCGCAAGACAGGAAGTAGGATACAGAATACATTTCATGTTGTAGAACTCAATCTATCTTACTGGGGGAAAGAATATTCCCACATCAGCCTCTAGCAAAATAAAAATGTCAGTACCTTGGGGGAAAAGCTCAAGTATAAAGTTAATAGTGTACTACAACTTCAAAAGCAACTCTACTGGTGTCTTGGGTCGAAGATTAAAATGATCATATTGCTTCCAGTGCTTCTTACTCACACCAAACGGAATCACTTACAGGCCAGCTTTAGTGTTTGTTTTTCATTTAAAAATTTACTACGTCAGTTGAGCTGGCCAAAATTAGAGCTGAAACAATTAGTTGCATGGATATTGGTAACCGCTGAATTTGAGGTAACCAAACAGATAATGATCAGTCACCAACCGGTTACTGTTATCAACCAATTGCCTAACCAATTTCATAAGCATAGCTAGATGAGAATGGGCCAATCTGCTTTGTGCAGCTTCGCTATTGGTTTTGAAGTAAATTGAAAATGACAGAATGCAGAAAAACGGTCAACCAGTTAAGTGGTAAATTGGTTATACAGTAATGGTAAAGCAGTATTAATTGGTATTTCAACCAATTGGTGCGGTAGGTGGTATGATTAACTGGCTAGATAGCTGGGCTTTCAGTTACTAACCAAGGTTACAGAATTAACTACCTGTTTCAGACCTAGTCAAAAATGTTCCAAGTTTTGGAATTTTGACAAAACCTCAAAACAGGATTTATTTTACAATTCCTATCCTCATCTTTTTGACTAAATATGGAAATAGTAAAACATTAAAAATTTTCAGGTAATCAATTTCTTGTGTTTTTCTAAAAAATGATCTCTCTTAAAAAAATAAATAAATGTAAATCAGCCATTACTACATTGCACCATGATGTCTGCACTGATATTTACTGTATGTGTGGAGGACCTATTATTACTTATGCAGGAGGCTGGGGAATTCAAAGGATCAATTTCACAGTGAAATGCATGGTTCTGCAAATGCGTAATAGAACAGAAAGCTGTACCTTGCCACTGAAAAGCAGACTTTAGATTCTGCAGTGCTGATGGATGAAAAAGGAAGACCAGCCAGGAAGAATTAATCTGCTATGTACCTGCTCCCTTTGCTTTCACAGAACAAAAATACACTAAAGTAAATTAATATAATGTTCTCTGATGTACATGTGGTTCTACATCTGTCTGCCTGCTGTAATAGCCATATGTCATCCTCTCCACCTATAGTCCTCCATGTGGATCGCTATGGTGGCTGTGGGCATGCAGCAACTTAGCAAACAGGGGCAAGTTGCACTATTCCTTGGGAATATCACCAAACCCAATGTAAGACATTTATTTGGCCAAGCATTTGCTGGGCTGGGATAAGGCTTAGGAATTTGTATGAATTGGACTTTTATATATTTGTACACAGTTTATATTTTATTTTTAATATATTTTATATATTTATAGTTATTTGTGTTATACCCACCTTGAATAGGATAGAAATCCCAATAAATAAGTTTGTGAAAGCAATTTAAAGTGGGTAGCTGAATAAGCAGGCCACATAGGGTATTTTAAGATGTTACGAGATCACGCTCAACCACAGTGAACCATGGTCAATCCCGCAGCGAGGCCAAAGAGCCCTGAACGTCTGGTCAGCGGCCGCCAGATGTTCACCACAGTCAATACCCACATGGGGTCAAAATCAACCACGCTTCCAGAGCTCCCCGCCGGACCATCTCTGAAAGCGTGGTCAAAGAGATTCCCGATGGGAACCAACAAAACATAATGTCTGGCAGGCAACCACCAGCCGGAATCAAAAGAAATGATTCCCAGCCGGGGACAAAGCATGCAGCATCGCTGCCAGACAACGAGCACCAACACAGGCAGCGGAGGGAGATTTAAAGGGCACACAGCAGCAGGGGCATGGGGCGGGATGGAGTGAGGTGGAAGGGAGAGGAGAGCGGAGGGCGAGAGAGCAAGGGAGGAGGAGGAGGTGAAGGAGGCGGTGGTAGAGGCGCGGGCGGGGGAGGAGGCGGTTGTGCTGCACCTGGAGGCAGTGGAAGGACAGCAGCAGCAACAGCTGGGACGGGCTGACTGGCGCCTTCTGGGTGTTTTGACCACAGCCGGGAATCAGTGTCACGTCTGTTGTGCTGCCCCGGTCCGTGATCTGCCGGCCCGATTCCCTGCCGTGGTCCTGGTCCCGTCATGTCTGTTCGGGGCTTTTTTTTACCACGGGGGGTGGTTGTTCGGTTCACCCCCGCTGGGTATCCACTGTGGTGAATTGGGACCGCGTAACGTCTAAAATCACCCACAGTTAGGTGCTTATTAAATATGGAGGTTTACACATTCAATTTGAATTGTTTTTGATGCAGGTGTATGTAGATGCTCTGTAAGGGGAAATATGGCAATGCATTTATCCACTCATGGAAAAAAAATGGATGTGCATGGGCCAATTCAGGATACATATGTGTACAGGGGGGCAGAGAGGAAACCCCTCCAAGTATGGGGTGCAAGGGGCAGTCCCCTTAGTTTAGTTCCCTGGGATTTCTAAAGCAGCACAGCCATTGCTTCAGGAGTTGCAAGGTACTGACCAGGGCCCTTTTCACACAGACACTCTAACACTGATAAAATGGGTGTTGCATTTTATTATACATGTTGCAGGGCTGTGGGTGGTCGCTGTGGGTGCCTATTTGAATTCCCTGGAACCAGGATGAGTGGATGGAACTGCCATTGTTTTGGGGCTTCAGGGACAAGGCCTTATGGGATCAACAGGAGAATGTATCCTTCTCCCTCATCCTCCCCCCCCCCCCCCAATAGTTTTATTCCACTGTCTGTGTGATCATCCAAAGTAAGGTTACCACTCTTGGGGTTTGACCTGGAGTCTCTGGGTTCCAGGTGAAGTTCAATTTTTCTAGACTATTAAAGGACACCTGGATAGCCCAGAGAAAGCAAGGCTTCAGGTAGTGGTGGAGAGTGGACCACTTCAGAAAGGGTGAGGGGGGGGGGGCATGCAAAGGAACTGCCCTGCCCTTTTCTGACATAGCTCCTCCCTTTGTGGAGTATTGCGGCAGTGCTCTGTAGGGGACGTGACCAAGTCAGAAAGAGGAGGGATGGCCAGTTTGCACCATCACTTTCAAATGTGGTCTGCCCCCTTTGGAACATTGGAAAGGGGTGGGGAAAGGGACAGGAGAGTGCCTGGGGAAGGTAGCAGCCCTAATTAAGTGAGATGAGATGCACATAAAGGAGGTGTTCATTGACACATGCACAAACCTGTTTCTTACCTGGTGAGGAAAAATTCTTCCCTAGATGTCTATGGAATCATTTGTAAACTACAGGCAGGACTATTGCTGTGTTATACGATTGTGTGGCTCCTGGCATAATGGTGTCCTGAGTGATGATTTACTGTGGTTGTGTGTTACAACAATACAAATCATAACCCTACTTAAGGATAGCAGTGCCTATGACTCATATTTAATTGACAATTCCTAATCCTGGACTGGTGCAACAAGTAAAGTGGCAACTCTAATGTGGTGTCCTCGCAACACAGCAAACCCCTGGTAGCAGAGAGGGAAGACAGCAGTTCTACTGCATGCTGGAGTGGAAGCCTGATGCAATGCCGCCCTCATTGTGTTCTCGCTCCAAAGCTTCACGCAGGCCTTCAGTAGAAAGCAGGCTGCGGTCCATCACTTCTTTTAGCCTCGGTGATCTTCATTAGTCACCTTAGATTCCCACAGCATTCTCCCTGGCAAGAAGCTTTAAGTGTAATCACATTACTGAACAGAAAAAGCAGCTGACGGACATGTGATGGATTTTCATCACTGGTATATTAATATGAAAAACAGGATCTACTGTTGGTTTCTCTTGATAAATGTATACCTACTAAGATGCCTCAGGAGTTTTTTTTTTTTTTTTTAAACAGGTATTGACATTTTACTGTTTCTGGATCTCACCTAGATGCAGAGAGCTTCTTCCTCATGTATAATGACCACATGCATGAGCCGAGGAGTGAAAAAACAAGAGGAAACGGTTGCCTGATCAAAAGTTCAAAAATTAGGAATAGTATGGAGCTGTGGGGTTCAGAAATAAAAGGCACTCATTATGTTCTGTGGAGTTTTGTGGTAATGGATGCTTCCTTAAAATAAAAGACATCTGGTAATCATGAGGGGTGAAGGAGGATGTTTTAGTTTTGGTGCCTGGGGACTGGTCTCCTCAATTTTAAGACCCCCATAACTCTGACAGCAGGGCCTGTGCTACTTCCCCCTTGGCATTTGAGGGTGAAAACAGACATGACGTTAATTTCACTATAACACCATTTTAACATTTCTTATGCATGTTGCAGGTCTGCATAGGCCACCAATACAGCCCTGCAACGTGCATAAGAAATGTTAAAATGGTGTTTAAGTGGAGTTAGCATCATGTCTGCTTTCACTGTGAATTTGATTATTTTTTTAAAACAATAAATTATTGATGTCTACGCCAGTTTCAGGATTGTTTGGGGCTGCAGAGGGCAGATTCATGGTTTGTAAACACCTAGGATTAGTAAGTCTGCCAGGGCTCCCTCCACTTCCAGCCCACTGTATCAGCTAGCAAAGCAGTCAGTGAGCAGAGGGATGCGTTAGGATTGCTATTTATCACAGTTTGATCTCGAGACTAGAGATGGGACACTGGGGAGAATATCGGATACCGGATGTACCGGTATTAGATCTCCCTGGTACCGGATTTACCGGTATCGGCATACCGGATTTTTAACATTGGCCGTGGTACTGGATTTTTTACATTGCGGCTATTGACTTCAATGGCCGCAATGTAAAAAATCTGGTACCACGGCTAGTGTTCAAAATCCAGTATGCGGGTTCAAGTAAATATCTGATTGATTGGATTAAGCTGATACACCCAAATACCGGCAATATCGGATCTCAGGAGAACAGGAATTCCCACCCCTACGAGACCCTCATTTTGGCCTAGTGGAATCTCAGGGTCAAAGCGTGAGAGGTGGCAACCCTCGGTGTAGTTGCTATGTTAGCATCCGTTTCCTGGGGGCAACCAGGAGGAATTTGGGGATGACAATTCTCCCAGAGTCTCCAGCTGCAGCTGGGCCTCTTCATACTTTGGCTTGGTGGAGATTGAGGGAAAAAAACTGCTGTGAGGGCTGCTGAACCTTGCCAGGCTAGAGCCCTGCTGTGGGGCTACAGGAGTCAGGTCTCAGACTGCAGCTGCCTCCCCTGGACCTACAACTCCATACTCTGATCTACGCAGACAACAAGGGAGTAGAAGGCAAATGGTGGTGGAGAGGAGCCTGTACCCGGGGTACATGGACAAGCCGGAGCAGAGCACATCAGTGGAGGGGGTGGAGCTAGCAGCAGCTGATCCCTACAAGAGCTGGCAGACAACAACAGCAGTGCCGGAAGTGCGCGCCGGGTGGCGTGCCTAAGGGCTGCACGTGCAAGGGCACGCCCTTGTGCGCACGGCCTTAGGCAACGGGGCTGTGGCGTGTGGCCTCACTACTGTGCTCTCTCAATGCCAGCCAGACAGCACTGAAATCCCCTGGGGGAAGAGGCTGGGGTTCCACTTACTAAACAATGGAAGCTGGATAATTTCCTCCATGCCCTGGTAAGCTCTGAGGTGCCTCTATCAACGGAGGTTTTCCCTTCTTTTGACATTCCCTTGACTAACCAATTTGCTGTTTTGAGCCAAATGGAAAGCTGGAGGAGAGGGGCGACAGCTGGAGGGGGTCCCGGGAGTGACCCCGGAAAAGGCGATTTGGGGAGAGGGAGGTGTCTGTGTCACCTCCTCTTCTGGGAATGCCATCTGGCTTAAAGCCACCCTTGCCCCGGCTCTCTCACATGGATGCTGACCCAAAGTGGACTCGTGTCTTGGCAGAACAAACATTTCTTATAAGTAAAATTTTAAAGCACATTTTTACACAGATATGTATGTTAACGAGATTGGTTGAGGGAAACAATAGTATGGACTCCTTCAGGCTGACTAGGGGACACTCTAAACCATCTATTCTATTACAAACTGAGGCAATGAATGTCCAGAGCATGCGAGGTTCGGAAGATGTTGTGACGTCGCAAGTTGGCGGTGGAATTAGGATGATTAGCCCAATTACAGCAAGGGAAGGTGGGGGGGCGGGCGGATAACCCAATTGGAACCCAGGATGTGGGCTCATGTTTTGGATACTGCAGCACTGCTATTGTCTTTACAGTGTTCGCTTTACCATCAGATTTGGTCCCCCAGTGGTCCTCCCCATATTGGGTGGCTCGCCACCTTAGGACATTACTCCACATACCTTGTCACCCGAGGAATATTAAAGAAGTAAGGATCCTGTGTAGATATAGAGACTTTTTTAGAGCTGTAGTTTCGTTTAGGAACGGCGATTTACCCAATCATTTTTTGGCAGGCTAGTCATCACTTGTACAATAGAGGGATTCACCTGGAAAAATTTTACATCAATAGACAATATTTTTTCCAACAGCCTAAAACAGACAGGAATGAAGTTTCTATATCCCCTCCTGTTCTGTGTGACCGGACCCCCGTGGTCTCAACCTCTCCCCCCCAGCCCAATCAATGTAAGTCCTATTATTATTATTATTAACAAACATTTATATAGCACCAGCAGTGTACCTGGCACTTTACAAAGTAATAAAATAGACACGGTCCCTGCCCCTAGGGCTTACAATCTGAGAGACAGGAGCTGG
>QEPC01000241.1:1136201-1159976 GCA_003113815.1 Sphenodon punctatus | reverse complement strand
GCGCTGAAATACTGGTGCAAGATTTCGAATACTAAAGATTTAGATCTTTTGAAAGATCTTAGGAAAGATCAGTATGTAAGTTCATGGAGTTTAAGGATAGAGGAATATCTGCGGAGTATGGGGCTCTCAAAGGGTTATTTGAACCATAAACCAATTGGGGCGGTGATGTCAGAGACTCTCCAAAGAGCTGATGATATTGATAGGCAAACTGAAATTGAGAGAGTTGGGGAATCTCTGCATATGGGGGCTTATATTGAGTGGGTTCCATCTAGGGGTCAAATGGCGGTGTATTTAATGGAAAATATATCACTTAAAGCCAAGCGCCTGCTCTTTCGGGCTAGGGCTAATGCCCTTCCCTCGGAAGTATTGGAGGGCAGGATTAAGAAAACCCCTTTTCTTGATAGAATTTGCCCATTTGATAACTTAACTGTGGAAACTCCTCAACACATGATATTAGGGTGTCATTTATATGATAAGGAGAGGGATGAGGTTTTGGCCCCGCTCTTGGCCAGACTTCCTGGTAGGTTAGATGAGGTACTGATGGATTATCTTTTGAATAACTCTGATTCGACGGTTATAAAGGCAATGGCTCGTTTTTTGCTGCAGATGGTGTATCGTAGGCAGGGTTTTTTTAACTTCAGGGCAAGTCTCAAGTCTCGGGGGGGAGATGTTGAATCAACTGCAGGTTAAGAGATGGACTGGAGTATTTGTATTAAAAATCTAATGATGGGGGGTGGTTAAAGAAGGTAGGTTGGGAAATATGCCCCATAATATTCTGGGCCCTGTGGCAATTGCCAGGGCGGGGATGTATAGTAGAATGTTTGTAAGGCCCCTAGGAGTTTTGTTGTAGGGGCAAGAGTGATAACTAATGTAAATGCTGATTTTCATTTTAGATTTTATATAATTTATACGAGTTACTACTGTATAATTGATTGTGGATTTTATGTTGTGCAGGAGTCATGGTTGGCCCGTGTTTATTTGTTTGATATAAATATGTATGAATTTATTTGAATGCAATGGCCTTTGGCCACGCTTGAATAAAGAACTGATTGAATTGACTGCTGGGCTGGATGGACCATTGGTCTGTCCCAGTAAATGGCACTTTTTATGTTATTATGTTCTTAAGAACCTCATAATATAATGTATCCATTTTCAACATCCTTTCATAATCACTACAGTCTTGCAGTCAGATCCTGCAACTGGATACTCACAGGTGACCCTTTATTTTTTTTAAAAAGTTTATTGTAACACTCTGGAAAGTCTCTTGCTGTTAAGCAGAAATATCCAATTAGATACCCATAACTCAAAGGGGAGGGTGGGCTAGTGGATGACTGAGGGTTAATGACACAGCCACCTTAAGGCCATGTTGCACCAAATACATGGTGAAGAGCAAATGATTAAAAAATAGGGATGGGTGAACAGACTGAGGTTCGGATGTTCAGTTGTTTGGTTCGAAACCCGAGTTCGGGTTCGATGGTTCGGTTCAGCTGAGTTCGGGTTGGTCAAACTTGGCCGAACAGTCAAAAATAGCACTATCAAAACCAAAACCAAAACTGAAATCGAAATGAAACCGAAACCTAATTTTGGCCCTGAAAAGATGTTTTTCCTGCCCCCGAACTCATCCTAACACAACCAAACTGTTCGGTCATTCAAGAGTTCGGTTCGGACATCCGACTCCGAACAGACCGAGTTCAGTCCAAACTCCAAACATCCGAACCGCGTTCGCCCATTCCTATTTAAAAAAAAAAAGGTTGGTAAAACCCACAACAAGGCTAAACCACACTCAAACTAGACGCATCTCAAAGGGGAAGCCAAAAACTGTGGAACCATCCAATAGCCTTTGAAACAGTGAAAAGTGCAGTAAAATCAGCCTCATCACCTAAAAAGAGGATAAAGTAGATAGGATCAGTGGGGCGTGGTTAGCTCTGTAAAAATACATTGCGTGCAGCAGCAAAACGGGGGCAGACAAGCGGAACACGTCTGACATTTAAAGACACATTTATTTATTTATTATTAAAATTTATATGCTGCCCCCTCCTGCTACAAGCGTCTCGGAGCAGCTAACAACATTTTAAAACACATAACTAAAATACAATTAAAACAACCTAAAACCCCCAGATTAAAATAACCCATACCCAAACCCTCCCTAACCCAACCCAACCTCCCACACACTACCCATCTCCTCCACCCCTACCCACTCCCTTCCCCAAAGGCCTGGACAAACAGCCAGGTCTTACAGGACCAGCGGAAAGCCAGGAGACTCGGGACCAGTTGAGCTTCCTCTGGGAGGGAGTTCCACAGCCACGGTGTGACCACTGAGAACGCCCTCTCCATTGTGACCCCCCGGCTAACCCGGGGAACCTCCAAGAAGGCCCCCCCCCCCGGCAGACCGCAAGGATCATCCCAGGGCCCGAGGAGTGAGGCGGTCTCTCAGATAGGAGAGGCCCAAGCCATATAGGGCTTTAAAGGTTAAAACCAGCACCTTGAAGTGGGCCCAGAATACTATAGACAACCAGTGCAGAGCTCAGAGCACCGGTGTTATGTGCTCCCTATGGCCCAGTCCAGTCAGAAGACAGGTCACTGCATTCTGCACCAGTTGCAGCGTCCGAACCGTCACCAGGGGCAGCCCCACGTAGAGCGCATGGCAGTAATCCAGCTTCAAGGTGATGAATGCATGGAAGAGGGTGGTCAGGTTGGAATCCAAAACATATGGCCGGAGCCTCCGCACAAGATGTAGCTGGTGAAAGGCTCCCTTTGCTACCACCTCTACCTGGCAATCCAGTCAAAGGCTGGGGTCCAACAGAACTCCTAAGCTCCAGACTCAGGGAGTCAGCAGGGGGTGGACCCCCTCAATGAGGGGAGTCATCACCCCCGCCATCTGACTCACCAACATCACCTCCATCTTATTGGGATTGCAGAGGCCAGGCCGCACAGAGGTGCAGCCTCCACCAGACGCAGGTGTTGATGGGTGGGACACTGGACAGTCTGAGATAAGAAGTGTTTTAAAACAAGCAAGGTGATGGGGGGGTGGGTCCGTGGTCTGCCACAGAGTACCCATGCAGGTGGAGTGCATAGGGAGTGATTCAAATGGGTGGCTCCCAGCATGGCTACCATGGCCACAGAGGTTGCTGCCATGCACTCCCCCTGCCACAGACCATGGGGAAGAGGCTGGCCTTTGCAAATGATGTCCTGGGCATGAGCACTGGGGAACCTGGACTCCCCAATACTCCCAGCCAGGACTTGTGACTTGCAAGAGTTGCTTCCCCCACTCACAGTGCCTATGGACTGCTAGTGTGGCTGGCTGACACCATTCATTCAGGCCAGGGCTCCGGGGCTGCCCATTGCCACACATCCATTTGGCTTGCCCCACATGGAGCACTCCAGATTTCCTGGCAGTGCTCCGTGAGTGGCCATGAGTGGATGTTCCATGGCTCGCAGAACCACGCATCTGGCCACTCCACCTTCATATGGGCGGTTTGATCTTTGGCTCCTGGGTGGCCATGTGGAGTAGCATCTTAACACCCAATATCTGTTTAAATGACTTTTATAAAAAAATTAATGGAGCGAAATGGAATAATAGTGCAACGGTATGACTGATGGAAACTAGCAAACCCTGAAATGCAGGAGAATATATGCTCAATCTGTTTTCACTGGTTATGACTAAAGGCCCTGATCCTTTGCCACTGAGTCAATTAAAGTGTTGCCTATATATTTGCCTATATTCTAAGGTTTGATCATTTGAGGTAATGAGTACCTTCCATTTCTATTGCTATGACAGGAGCAGATGACACTTGTACTTCACATCTCTGGAGTCATCCTTGCTTTGACTCATACGGGCAGCTGTTCCCCCTCTCCCCCCCTCCCCCCCATTTGGCAACACCCTCCACCCAAAGCCCCATCCAACTGCTCACTCTCCACAATGACACACAGCTATGGACACCATGGAAACATGAAGCCCCAGCAGCCAGTAACCCCTTCCTGCCCATGACCCAGAGAGCCGCTGCAGCTACTGGCAGTCCTGGACAACAACGGAGGCGCATACTGGGAAGGACATGCAGGAAGCTGATGTCGGAGCTGCTGTCTTCCATGGCATTGGCTCTTCTCTCATGCATCATGAGGGTTTTTTGTTGTACTTTGAGTCAACGCGGTGTTGTATTTCATACGTGTGTCCTTTAAGAGCTCCCAGCAGGGTTGTGGCCAGGACTGGGAAGGCGGCCAGTCACAGACCTGTCTGCTGGTGTGGGTGAGTACCCCAATTCATACTGGCAAGGTATATATGGGCTCCTGTTCCCATGCACCTTTTTGGTTTTCCCCACATGGTGCACTCTGGATTTGTTGGCAATGCCCCATGAGTGAGTGCTACATGTGTCACAGAAGCACGCATTCCCCACACACCACCTTTAAATGGGCGTTCAGATGAGTGGTTGATGGGTGGCCATGCGTGGTAGCATGTCATTTAAAAACACCCAGAGCAACAAGGCAGAAAACGACTTTTTCTTTGAGGTGAGCACCTCAAAAATGTATTTGGCCCTGCTTTCTAAATGGCCTTTAAATGGCCCTGCTTCATTTCAAGACAAATTAGTGAAACAAAGCTTTCCTAATGTGTGGAAATCCACAGGAACCAATGGTGGGCAAACCTCCAAAACGTTCTGTAAAGTGCTGGTGTAGCAGGGACAGGCTGCCTCACAGGGCGTGGTCCTTTAAAAGGTAGCACCAACCTGAAAGGAGCATGTACACCTAGGTATGGAGGTTTGTGTAATACCTGGGGCTAAAGAATGTAGGCACAGCTGGAAATCTCTATGACCTGGATAGTCAAATGGTCAATTGGGACTAGGTGGGCCTGGTTGTGATTGATCTAGTTCAGAGTCCAAAAGACTGAGCTGGAGGTCAGACAGGAGGAGAGAGAGAAAAAGGGTAAGCCTGGCTATTGCAGGGACTGTGCCTGGCCCGGGGGAAGTCTATGTGAGGGGCACCCTAAACCCAATACGATATGGACTGACTGTGCTTATTAGGGATGTGCGAACACAGTTCGGAAGTTCGGAGTTCGGACTGAACTCAGTCTGTTCAGACATCCAAACTGAAGTGCCAACCGAACTCGAACTGACTGAACCGAAGTCGATCCGAATTCGAAATGACCGAACAGTTCGGTAGCGTTCAGATGAGTTCGGATGAGTTCAGGGTAAAAGATTGGACAGGTCAAACTCAGCTGGTAACAGATATAACTTTTATAATAACTTTTTAAAAAACAAACATTAACAATATAACAAGACATGAAGACATTAAAATAACAAACTTAAGTGTCTCAGGTCCAAACAATACCGATACCAAAAATAAAATCTTCGAAATCGGTATCGATATCGGTACTGATATCAATACCGATTTTCTGAATGTTCAGCTGACCCGAACTCCGCTGAACCGAACAACCGAACCTGAACTCGGTTCCCAAACTGAATGGCCGGACCGAACTCGGTTTCTGAACCAAATGACCGAACATCCGAACCGCGTTCTGTTTGCACATCCTTAGCGTTTACATATTGGTGATGGGTTTCTTTATTTATTTTATTCATATATTTCGTTAAATTTATTGGCCGCCCCCTCATGCCTACGGCATCTCGTACGGCATCTATTATTTAATGTGTATTTAATATACACATTAAATAATAGTGGAGACAGAATTGAACCCTGCGGAACGCCACAGGTCAAGGCCCGGGGGCTAGATGTTTCAGCCCCCAGCACCACCCGCTGGCTTCTACCCGAGAGGAATGAGCAGAACCACCCAAGGACTGTCCCACCCAGACCCCCCAGGTCTTGCAACCATCTCAACAGCAGCCCATGGTCCACGGTATCAAAAACAGCTGAGAGATCTAGCAGGATCAAAAAGGTCGAACATCCTGCATCCATCTTCCAGCGGAGATCGTCCACCAAGACCACCAATGCCGTCTCAGTACCATAGCCGGGGCAGAACCCAGATTGAAAAGGGTCAAGGAAACCGATACTGTCCAGATGCGCCTGGAGCTGCAGAGCCACTGCCCGTTCAATAACCTTCCCTAAAAAGGGAAGATTAGAGACAGGATGGTAGCTGGCGAGTGCGTCCACATTCAGAGATGACTTCTTCACCAGGGGGTGCACCACAGCCTCCTTGAGGCTGGATGTCAACCCCCCCCCACTGGAGGGACACGTTGACCACCCTCGCCAGCACTGTCCCCAATATCTCCCTGGAGGCTTTCAGCAGCCAGGACGGGCATGGATCTAATTCACAACTAGTGGCTCTAACAGACCCCAGGACATCCACCACATCGGCCAGCGTCACTTCCTGAAACTCCCCCCAGAAAGATCGAGCAGACGGTGCCTCCATAACCTCATGCTCCTCACTTCCTGCTTCTAACCCGGGTCGAACCCACTGTAATAAAGGTGTAATAAAGGACACCTTTGAGTTAAAGATCCTGTGTGGGCCTTGGTTCTTGAGGAACTGATCTGGCAAGCATGCACCCCACAGGTCCTGCGCTGTTACAGCCAACCCGGCAGCAGAATCACACCCAGGTAACAACTCCAGGGGTAAATTAAGGCATGAAGTTAGCGAATGGGCCAAAGGTTCAAGCCAGGAATCAGCCCAAGGAATGTAACCAATACAAAGGGGAAATCCAGCACACAATCTAATGACAAACCAAAGAGATCCAAGTCAGCCCAAAGAGGCCAGGGATAGGGCAGGGATGGAGGTCAAAGGTAGAGCAGGTGGGTTAGCCAGACATGTTAAGGAGTAGGTGGGCAAGCAGCTGATTTTGAAGGCAGACAGCGGAAGAGCTGGGTAGCCTCAGCAGAAGGGCTGAAAGGCAGGCAAGACTGAGGAGCAAGCAGAACAGACACAGGAATCTGACTGGGATGGCAGTGCTGGGTTGGTCAGCTGGAATATTTCAGGTTTGCAAAGCAGATGCATAGATAGGGACTAGGAGAAGTTCATTACAAAGGCCCAGATGATTTTACTGCAGGAAACATGGAGGGCGGGTGAGTACAACTTAAACGGGTATAAAATGTTTTTTAAGGCTGCTTGTAGAGACAAGGATAAGGGTAGGTGGTCTGGGAGCCTTGCTGTATTTGTATCAGTGTCTATCCCTTGCAAGGCAGAACAATTGGACTCTGATTCTAGATTCTTTCAAGTTGTTATACTGTGCTTTCAGCATAGAATCCCTCTAATTATCCTGAATGTGTATATTCCCCCAAGGATGAAAGCAAGGGCTGCAAAGAGATCTTTGGTCATTCCACTTAGCGAGTTTAATTGACCATCTTAGGTCTCAAAATAGTATAGCAGAAATTATAATAGCAGGGGACTTTAATGCATGAGTAAGACAAGCTCATATACGGTTATATGATGATTTTGAGGGAAATTGGTGCATCTGCGCTCGAAGGATGATAGATTTAATTACTAATCACAGAGGACATTAGTTAATGGAATTTATGTACAAGCACAATTTTTGTATGTTAAATGGGAGGTTCCTTTCTGATGATCCAGGTGCAATTACCTACTGCATTAAATGGTTCTAGTACAGTAGATTATGTGTTGGCTGAATGTGTTCACTGGCATAAGTATTCGGACTTTGAGATGATCCCAAGAGCTGAAAGTGATCTTTCCCACTCACATTCAGATGTTATGATATAGTTAGGACAACTTATAGTCCCCTTTAAAGTAATGCTACAGGTTTGAGGAAGGTGGCGTGGACTGAGGAAGTTAAGAAAAAGGTTGAGGAAAGTTGTTTGTCCTATTTGAAGAAGGGCACAGCTGAGCTACAAACTGACCCAGGGTGTAGAACCAGGAGTTACAACCTTTTTTTGAAGAATTGCAAAGTGTGCTAACTAGGGGTGATGAAAGGAAAGAAAATATGTCATGGCATAAAGGCATGGTTTCATGCAGATTGTGTTAAGGCTAAGAGGGATTTGTTAGGTACATTAGATTTATGGAAGGAGGGAGAACAGGAGGTAGGTCTGCCCTAGATCCGTAAGGCTAAGCAAAGTTACAAACAGGTGCTTGCTTGCAATATAAAGAAAGAAATGTAAAGATCTTAGCTGGGAGAAACTAGTTAATGCAGTCAAACTGAAGAACTCCAGGACTTCTTGGTCTATGATCTCTGGGAGTCGTAAAGGTAGGGAGGTATCTGCTGATGCCTATATTGAGGTAAATCGCTGGGTTGATTACTATGTTTCCAAATTTAGTGGGGAGGTAGAAAATGAGATGGATAGGTCCCCTTCGAGATGGGGTGTTGATGAGGTGGAGATGGACCAACTGGGAGTCTATCAGATAACACAAGGGCAATTGGACAATATTATTGCCAGTATTAAACCAAGGAAGGCATCAGGCCCTGATTTGATTCCCCCTGATGCCATCAAAGAAATTCAAGGATGCTGGATTCCAATTTTGCAAGGTGTAATCAACAATATTATTTTTTATAATATATTCCCTGACAACTGGAAGCAGAATACCATTGTTCCTGTCTTTAAGAAAGGAGACAGGTCTAATCCTGATTGCTATAGACCAATTAGTCTAATCAGTATCCCTGAAAAAATATATAGCCATCATCTGCTCAATCATGTGCTGGGATGGATAGAGGAGAACGATATTTTAGATGAAGAGCAGGTGGGTTTCCAACCAGGCTATTCCTGTATAGACCAGTGTTTTTCCTTGTACTAGATTGTAAAAAAGTACCTGAATAAGAAGTTGAGGATTTATGCTACATTTATAGTTCTTAAAGCGGCTTTTGATATGATCAACAGGTCTAAATTATGAAACTGGATGTTATGGAGATGGATTCTATCTTTGTTGGTCTGATTGCAGAATATTATAAAGATACTTCAACTTGGGTCAGGTATGGGGCTAGGGGAGAACTTTCACCCCAATTTTCTATGCTGGAAGCAGTTAAACAGGTCTGTGTCTTGGCACCAGTGTTGTTTAGCTTATTCCTTAATGATCTGCACCCTTTCCTTGGTAAACGAGATTGCCATTTTCTGAAATTGCTTGGCACTGAGATTCCATGTCTGCTATATGTGGATGACACAGTATTGTTCTCTTTCACTAAGGTTGGTTTACAGCAACTGTTGGATGGCTGTAATACCTACTGCTATGATAATAAACTGGAAATTAATGTACAGAAGACTAAACTCATGGCCTTTGGCACTAGGAAGTGATATTATAGGAAAAACACATAATTGTTTCCTTAAAAGACTGCTCTCAGTTCAAAAAGGAACTCCAGTCTCCATGCTTAGACTGGAAATAGGTTCCAACAATATTCGTATGACTGCCCAAATGCAATCCATCCAGTATTGGTTGAAGATTAAAGGTTACTATCCAAAGACACTACCAAAGCAGGTTCTTCTGGACGTAGCAGAGGGAGTAGGTCCCTCTTTCTCCTGGTTAATGAAGATAAAAGATGAACTTTTTCAGAAGGGGCTAGGAGATAGATGGTATAGTACTTTTTTATTATTTATTTCTTTATTTATATAACATTTTTATCCCGCCCCTCCTACCCTTTCAGGGCAGCCTGGGGCAGCGAACAACAATATAAAAACAATTTAAAACAATTAAAAATTCCCCACCCTACCCCTACCCCTCACCAAAAGCCTGGCTGAACAGCCAGGTCTTACATAAACGTCGAAATGACAGGAGAGTGGGGGCCAACCGAGCCTCCTCCGGGAGCAAATTCCACAGCACAGGGGCAGCTACCGGAAAAGATCTAACATTGGTGGCCACCCACCTCGCCCAAGGAACCTCCAAAAAGGCTCCCACGGACGATCTCAAGGGTCGCATGGACACATGGGGAGTGAGGCGGTCCCGCAGATAAGTAGGCCCCAGGCTGTGAAGAGCTTTAAAGGTAGTATTGATATACTATCTCTCCTAAATGATAATGCAGTGATAACTCAAAGGTTCCTTGATATCTCAATGCAACAGGATATGGCCACAGTTGGAATATTGAAATGTGTGAAGCAGGGCTTTTCCTAATGTGAGGTTCTACACAAAATGTGCAGTTCTAAGCCCGATTTGTGCAGTTCTAATGGAAATTTTGTGCAGTTCTGAATTGGTAGTCGAATGAAGAAAGAAGATAAAGAGAAAACAAATTTCTTTATTCTACGAACATGTTGCAACACACATAATGTGTTTTTGTTTTTCTTGTGCTACTGTAACCCTCAAAATGTCTTGGCTTTCCTCTTGGGCTTGGGGTTCCTGTTGGCCTCATCCTTGGAAGTGTCAAAATCACCTTTTAGAATTAACCTCAGGAAAGACACCATGGAAATATGGTTGCTCCTTGCCTGTCGACCTGTCAGTTACTTGATGAGGTCGCTTATTGATCCAGCAGAGTACCGCTGGCCTAGGATCCCATATATACAGGGGCGGCATGTTGTTGTAGACAAAGAGATAGAGATTCTCCATGTCTAATTGCATGCTCAACCTGCCTAAAGACTTAAGAATGTTATTGGTGTTGATCAGGCGCTCCACATCTGCACTGTGTGGCTTGGCAGAGAGAATGCAAGCTAGAGCAGTGTTCACAGTTGTGTAATGTTCAGATTGAGAAAACATATGCACGAGGTCTCTGAGAGGCATCCTGTGGGCTTCCTCCACATTCTCCATGTCCATGAGCTCACCATACTCAAGACTCATCTTTTCTAGGTCTAAACCAGAGCAAATAGCGATATGCACTGCTTTCAGATCAGCATCCGGCTTCAAGGAGGCAAAGGGCTTGATAAGGTCCATGCTCTATAGGACCTTCTGTGACTGAAAGCTGGGGGAGCAAATGGGGTAGTGGGAAATATTTTGGGGGGAGTGCCCGCTCCCTCTCATCATCAATCATCATCAATCATCATCGCTCCTCACTCAGAAATTGACCACTCAGACAAAATGTTTACAGAAACTAAAGTAGTGGTTTATTAAAACACAAGGCAAAAAGGAAGTATGCTATTAGATAAAGAATGTAAATTAGGTATTTTTGGAATTGGACAACAACCCAGACTCAATAATACATTTAGAAATCACACAGTCTATAAATGATCTCAAGAAGGGAGGAATAACAAATATAAAGTAAATGATATCTAGAAATCCTAAAAAGAGTTCTATATTAAGGAGCACATTATTATTGTTTTATTATTAGCAAGCATTTATATAGTGGCAGCAATATATATTATATATAACCTTTCCAAGAAGATGGCCAGTCCCCTTGAATTGGCAAATCTTACCCACTAGAAGACAAGAAGTAAGTTGAAGACTGGTGAGATTTCACCAATGGAGAATCTACTGGAGTCCAAGTGTCCCACAGACAGAGGTCCAGGGGTGAAGAGTTGTGAGCTGCACAGCTAGCAATCTGGCAACTGGGGTCAACTTTTATAGACCATTCCGTTATCAGAATAACAAATATGGTGGCAACCCTCTGATTATTCAAGTTTAGCAAGTTCATTATAATTTTAGCTAAATAGGGTGATAGTCTGCTCCATTCAATCAAATTCATCATCTCTCTTCCATTTTCTTATTTTAACCTGCAGCCTGGCCTTCTACATTTCTCTCTCTTTATTGGCATAATTTCAAGTGAGAGAATGTTCAGGGCCTAGTAAGTTTCCCTATTTTTTTATTTTTAAAATGTTACTACTCCACCCCATCTGCTACAAACAGCTCAGGGCAGCTCACAATTAATAGAACATTAGTAGCAGTGTTGCTGCAGAGGCTGGGGAGAGTTTTCGGACCGGCTTCTGGGGATTGAGAGGAGCATTCCCCGCCCACCTACCGGCCCACCCGCCTGCCCGTGCGCCCAGGTATTAAAGAGGAGCTACTTGCTCTGCAGGCATCAGTCGAAGGGCATCATCAAAGGGTGCTGGCCGTTCGTGGGGCTGTACTGGCATTGGTGCCCCCTCCTTTGTGAAGTGAGTGAGTATTTTGTGAAGATACGCCTGTAAGGCATTACCCTTGTATTTGGAAACCCTGAAACCTTCGGCTATTGGTGATTTCTGGCCTGGATTGGAAAGTTTGTAATTGAATATCTTGTTGGTAGAATGCTGCATGGTAAAAGACCTAGAGCAGAGATGACCTCTCTCTCTCTCCCCCCAACCAAAATTTCCAACCAGAGGATAATTGACGCATATTTCCCAAATAAGCTGTCTGATTATAGACCAAAGGAGATTTCTCAGCCTTTGGATATCTCTTTACAAATCATTATGAGGTTCTTGCTGACTCTTTTCAAAGTGCAAACAGCTCTCTTGCCGCTCGCCTAGTCCGCTCATCTTTAAAGGAAAGGACTTTTTTGCTGGTTGTGGAGGTATGGCCTGAGGAAGGTTTGGGCTGTACTGGTGTGGGACAAAGACTAACAAACTTTCTAACTGATCATGTGGCATTAACCGCAGATACGTTATGTTATATGTTTGCACAAATTGGTAATCTTAATGAGAAGGTGGAGTTGATATCTGCCTCTATTCCCCAATTATCTAAGACTTCCGGTCTAGATCCTAAGAATATTCGGCAGGATCCCCAGTGCTCTGGCTCCTATAAACTCGCCCCGCATGGGTTGGAGAATAGTATGTCTTCTGACTGTCGACTCGGGTCCCAGACAGCAAATTTACCCCCTGGGGGTAATTCTGAGTTCTTCCAGCTTTTGCCTCGTAACCTGATTTTTACTATTTTGCCTCTGCCAAAGGGGAATTTGTCCTTTTGGAATACAGCGCTAGATATCACTGAACATTTACGATTTCTTTTGGGTTATCCTGTTACCTGGCATAATACTCTGTCAGTAGAGCACTTGCTTGTTTCTAAAGGCCGTTGGATGATTAATGTAGCTTTTAACGCATTAATCATTATAGATAAAATCCTGGATAAGGAAAACCTTTTAAATAAGAGGGCAATCTATATTTCCAGAGTCTGTTACCCTGACCAATCAACATTACGGGTTTTGAATAATGGTAGAAGGTTGACTAGCTCTAGTCCAAAATTCGGGTTTTTGGAACAGCAGGTACCAAACCCCCCAGTAATTAAATCTGTAAGGGTGGGGGGTGTTGCTTCCAGTTCCCACGAGGCAGTTCCGGAACCCCCCACATATTTTAGATCTAATTGATCTCTCCAAGAAAAGACCAATGGAACCTGAGCTTCCGCTAGTTCATCTGCCCCCATCTCGGGTGCTCATTAAGTTACAGCCAGTGGGGGAAACCCGTCAAGAAATTTGTCAAGGGACCCCTCTTGTTGAACAAAGAGGGATTGTAAATAGATTAGAACATCTCCTGATTAAATTGGGTGACTTGAGAAGTACAAATATGATCCCTCAAGTTCCAATAGGAACATCGTCAGTAGATAGAATCCCTACACACTTGTCCAGGTTATGCTCCACTCCGGCTCTTGCAGAGACTGTTCCTTCCCCTACAGTGGGGTTTTTAGGTGATATTAGTTTGAGTAAATCTATCTGTTGGGAACTCCAGCCCTTCAAGAAACTGATAAGTTAAGTTCTTTGGTAGGCATAGAACTACCTGATGAGGAGTTTTCTTCAGCTGGTAACACAGTGGTTACTTTTAATCCTTTGGGCCTGCCAGCAGAAAATGCAGGTGAGAGTCACTTTCTGAAGTATAGTCAGAGTAACAACTCTGTTTTAAAATCTGGTTTTGTGGATCAATCCTTTACCAGATTAGTCCCAGATAGGGGCATCTCTCTGTCTAGGGCTTCTGTTCCCCCGGTTTCTGCAACTCCCAGTATAGATAACAAGTGACCTGAGATCAAAGCCTCCTTTGAGATCCATATTGCCAGTTGGAATATAGCAGGCTGGGCTTCCCGGCAGGCAGATATTGGGTTTTTTGGAATTTTTTTATTCTTTTGATATTATTTTATTGCAGGAAACCTGGGTTCTTGTGGATATTGTTCTCCAGGGCTTTGATATTTTTTGTTTAGAGACCTTCCCTCCAGATGGGTTTGGTAGACCTAGGGGGGATCTTGCTCTCCTTATCTCCTCCTCGGCAAATATATGTGTAAAATTGATAGATTCTTATAGCGCCCATTTTTTGGTCTTCNGGTCTTCCACTGTATCCTCTCTTCTGGGCAAGAATTAATCATAGGAAATGTCTATATTCCTCCTTCTTCCTCCCCAGACTATTCGCATGGCCCTGTGGTCTCTGATTCTTGGGAAGTTGGAAACAGCAGCCAGGGTGCATGGGAACGCTATACTTATTGTAGGAGGCGATTTCAGTACAAGGATGGGCAACCTGTCTGTCCCTAGATTTACCCAGAACATGGGTGAAAAAAAGTAATATCTGCCCCCCTCCCTCCCCATATGCGATCCTCTAAGGACAAAGGAAAGTGATTGATCCTGGGGCAAATCAAATGGTTAAATTGTTAGAAAAGTTGGAATTGAATATATTAAATGGTTGTATAATGGGCGACATGGATGTTAACTTCACCTGCTATACTGTGAAGGGTTCTAGTGTTATTGATTATTTTCTTATTGCAGAAAGTTGGGTTTTTTATAGTGCAGTCACTCCACATTCTTCCAAGATATGAAACTATTCATCATCCAATAGTTCTAATTATCATAGATCCTGCTGTTCAAAACAGGGTTCCCCTCCCTCCTCCTTCCCAGTTCACTAAGTCTTGGTCACTAGAGGAGCATCACTATGTCTCCCGTGTTAGATGGTCTGATAAAATTAGGAATGCTTTTGTTCAGCTGATCCAAAATAACAATGTGGTCGATATCTATAATAAGATCTTGACCCAATGTGTTGACCGCCTGGATTCTTACGCTAACTTAGTTGCCTTGTTATCTCCTTTGCTTAAAGCCAGAAAAGTTTCCAGTAAAGTGGTCGGTAGATCGCCAAACTGGTTTGATAGGGAGTGTAAAGATTCGAGATCTTTTCTGAGATGGATAGTTAGACAACTTAAATGGGAACCTTCTTGTGAGCTTAGATTGCTACTTCATTCGACTAGAAAGGCGTATCGAAATATGTTGGTGTCTAAAAAGTTGGATCAATGATCATCAAAGAGCCAAGTGGTTCCATTTGCAGGATGTTGCTTCTCAAAAGGATTCTAGATGCTTTGGGGTCCTTATTCGCTCACTGAATGTAGGGAAAAGAGGTGAGAGGGTGCCCAGTTTGGTCCCCGAGGTCTGGATTAAGTTTTTTGAAGGGGTTTTCTCAATTCCTATTCCTTCTGGGCACAGTCCAGTTCTGGCACCTTTAAACACGTTACCATCTTGGCCCCTGGTCTCCGAAGAGGAGGTGTTGATTTTTATATTCCAACTGAAAACCAGAAAAGCCCCAGGGGATGATTTCATCACTCCAGATCTTATAAAGAGTGCCCCGGCATGGGCCAAAACGTTGGGCTCACTTTTCACCTGAATAAATGGCTTGGGCAAAATTCCTCCTTCTTGGTTAAACAATATAGTGGTACCATTTTATAAAAATGGCGACCCCGCACTTCCAAGCAACTACCATCCTATTAGCCTACTAAGCATTGTAGGTAAGATATATGCAAAAATCTTATTGGGGAAACTTCAAGTATGGTTTGAAGAAAATAAAATAATAGTTGCAGAGCAAGCGGGGTTTCGTAAAGGGAAGGCTACTACGGATCAAATCCTTGTCCTGTACCACTTATTAAGTAATTATGCCACACCAGGGAAAGGTGTATCTTTGCTTTATTGACCTGAGTATGGCCTTTGATTCTGTAAGCAGAGATTGTTTGTGGGATAAGTTAAATTCTTCCACAGTGGATCCCAGATTACTTTACCTGATAATCAAACTTCATTCTAACAATACTCTGCAAATCCGGTATGATATGATAAAGTCCCCTACTAAGAAAGTTCAAGTCACTTGAGGGGTTAGACAGGGCTGTATTTTGGCCCCTGCCCTTTTTAATTACTTTCTTAATNAAGGTCCATGCTCTATAGGACCTTCTGTGACTGAAAGCTGGGGGAGCAAATGGGGTAGTGGGAAATATTTTGGGGGGAGTGCCCGCTCCCTCTCATCATCAATCATCATCAATCATCATCGCTCCTCACTCAGAAATTGACCACTCAGACAAAATGTTTACAGAAACTAAAGTAGTGGTTTATTAAAACACAAGGCAAAAAGGAAGTATGCTATTAGATAAAGAATGTAAATTAGGTATTTTTGGAATTGGAAAACAACCCAGACTCAATAATACATTTAGAAATCACACAGTCTATAAATGATCTCAAGAAGGGAGGAATAACAAATATAAAGTAAATGATATCTAGAAATCCTAAAAAGAGTTCTATATTAAGGAGCACATTATTATTGTTTTATTATTAGCAAGCATTTATATAGTGGCAGCAATATATATTATATATAACCTTTCCAAGAAGATGGCCAGTCCCCTTGAATTGGCAAATCTTACCCACTAGAAGACAAGAAGTAAGTTGAAGACTGGTGAGATTTCACCAATGGAGAATCTACTGGAGTCCAAGTGTCCCACAGACAGAGGTCCAGGGGTGAAGAGTTGTGAGCTGCACAGCTAGCAATCTGGCAACTGGGGTCAACTTTTATAGACCATTCCGTTATCAGAATAACAAATATGGTGGCAACCCTCTGATTATTCAAGTTTAGCAAGTTCATTATAATTTTAGCTAAATAGGGTGATAGTCTGCTCCATTCAATCAAATTCATCATCTCTCTTCCATTTTCTTATTTTAACCTGCAGCCTGGCCTTCTACATTTCTCTCTCTTTATTGGCATAATTTCAAGTGAGAGAATGTTCAGGGACTAGTAAGTTTCCCTATTTTTTTATTTTTAAAATGTTACTACTCCACCCCATCTGCTACAAACAGCTCAGGGCAGCTCACAATTAATAGAACATTAGTAGCAGTGTTGCTGCAGAGGCTGGGGAGAGTTTTCGGACCGGCTTCTGGGGATTGAGAGGAGCATTCCCCGCCCACCTACCGGCCCACCCGCCTGCCCGTGCGCCCAGGTATTAAAGAGGAGCTACTTGCTCTGCAGGCATCAGTCGAAGGGCATCATCAAAGGGTGCTGGCCGTTCGTGGGGCTGTACTGGCATTGGTGCCCCCTCCTTTGTGAAGTGAGTGAGTATTTTGTGAAGATACGCCTGTAAGGCATTACCCTTGTATTTGGAAACCCTGAAACCTTCGGCTATTGGTGATTTCTGGCCTGGATTGGAAAGTTTGTAATTGAATATCTTGTTGGTAGAATGCTGCATGGTAAAAGACCTAGAGCAGAGATGACCTCTCTCTCTCTCCCCCCAACCAAAATTTCCAACCAGAGGATAATTGACGCATATTTCCCAAATAAGCTGTCTGATTATAGACCAAAGGAGATTTCTCAGCCTTTGGATATCTCTTTACAAATCATTATGAGGTTCTTGCTGACTCTTTTCAAAGTGCAAACAGCTCTCTTGCCGCTCGCCTAGTCCGCTCATCTTTAAAGGAAAGGACTTTTTTGCTGGTTGTGGAGGTATGGCCTGAGGAAGGTTTGGGCTGTACTGGTGTGGGACAAAGACTAACAAACTTTCTAACTGATCATGTGGCATTAACCGCAGATACGTTATGTTATATGTTTGCACAAATTGGTAATCTTAATGAGAAGGTGGAGTTGATATCTGCCTCTATTCCCCAATTATCTAAGACTTCCGGTCTAGATCCTAAGAATATTCGGCAGGATCCCCAGTGCTCTGGCTCCTATAAACTCGCCCCGCATGGGTTGGAGAATAGTATGTCTTCTGACTGTCGACTCGGGTCCCAGACAGCAAATTTACCCCCTGGGGGTAATTCTGAGTTCTTCCAGCTTTTGCCTCGTAACCTGATTTTTACTATTTTGCCTCTGCCAAAGGGGAATTTGTCCTTTTGGAATACAGCGCTAGATATCACTGAACATTTACGATTTCTTTTGGGTTATCCTGTTACCTGGCATAATACTCTGTCAGTAGAGCACTTGCTTGTTTCTAAAGGCCGTTGGATGATTAATGTAGCTTTTAACGCATTAATCATTATAGATAAAATCCTGGATAAGGAAAACCTTTTAAATAAGAGGGCAATCTATATTTCCAGAGTCTGTTACCCTGACCAATCAACATTACGGGTTTTGAATAATGGTAGAAGGTTGGCTAGCTCTAGTCCAAAATTNATACCTCTTGGCCTAAAGGGATCCCTTGCAGTACTTAAAAAGAGAATATCCGACCAGGAGCTACAGAGGGAGAGATCGCTTTTGGAATCTCAGAAAGTTCCCTGGCATACGTTCGGTATAGTTTAAGTACCCATGGTCCCAGGTATATTGATATCTGGTTAGATTCTAATCGCAGGCATGCCTTTACAAAATATCACTGTAATGTCTTCCCCTTGGCGTTTTTGGAAGGGTAGTATCGGGGTATCCCGAGGCATATAAGGTTTTGCCCTCTGTGTGACCTTTTGGCCATTGAAACTATTGAGCATGTATTTTTTGTTTGCCCTGTTTACATGGAACCTAGACAAAAGTATTTGGTACCCCATTTTTTAATAAGCTGTTATGATCTATTGCTCCCCAAACTGTTAAGTATGGTGGACTCTGAGGTTACCAGAGCTGTGGCCACTTTTTGCCATTCTGCTATTTGTTTAAGCAATACTCTTGTCCCCTAAGTCTCATGCTGAGCTTGGTTTTAACTGGTTTTTGAAGATATTATGCTGGGTTCAGTTGACCTGTGTACAGTAGTAATGATTCTATTATTGTTTGTTTTTACTGTTGTAATGATTTTATCTCTTTTATTTATATTGCAATAGCCATGCAGCTGAACAATAAATATTTACCTACCTACCTCATAAAACATTAAAACAATTAAAAACAACTAAAAGGAGGAAAGAACAAAAAAGTAACCCCCTACCCCAAAACCCTCCACCCCCTCACCCATCTCCTCTGCCAAATGCCTGGCGGAACAGCCAGGTCTTACAGCTTCTCCGAAAAGAGGGGAGATCTGGGGACAACTCTGCCTCCACCTGAAGGAGTTCCACAGCCATGGTGCGGCCACCGAGAATGCCCTTCCCTGCGTGGCTCCCCGGAAGACTCAGGGGACCTCAAGCAGGACACCCCCAGGTGACTGCAGGAGTTGATCCAACACCCAGGGAGTGAGGCAGTCCCACAACTAGGTAGAGCCTAGGTCATTTAGGGCTTTATAGGCCAAGACCAACACCTTGAATTGGGCCTGGAAAACCACCTGCAGCCAGTGCAGAGAGCGGAGCGCTGGTGTTATATGCTCCTGGTGGCCCAATCCTATCAGAAGATGGGCCACCACATTCTTCACCAGCTGCAGTTTCTGATCCATCACCATGGGTAGCCCCATGTAGAGCACATTACAATAGACCAATCTAGAGATGATGAAAGCATGGATGATTGTGGCCAGGTCAGAGTCTGAAACAAACAGCCAAAGCCATCGCACCAGATGCAATTGGTGAAAGGCACTCCTTGCCACAGCCTCCACCTGGACATCCAGGCAAATCTGTGTGTCAAGGAGCACCCCCAGACTTCATACCTGGGATACCAATGGAGGGCAGACCCCACCAATAACAGATGCCACCATCTCCATAGCCTTACCCACCAACATCACCTCCGTCTTGTCGGGATTTAGCCTCAGTTGGTTAGCTCTCATCCAGTCCCCCACCACCATCAAACACCGAGTAAGCACCAAGACTTCAGGGTCTGGGTCTGTTGAAAAAGAGAGGTACAGCTACACGGTGAACCTCCTGATCACATCTCCGAGTGGCTGCATGTATATGTTTGAACAGGAGAGGGGACAAAACAGAACCCTGCAGGACTCCACATGAGAGGTCTTGGTATGATGAAAAAAACCTTCCCAAGAACCACTCGCTGCATTCTACCGGTCAGGAAAGAGTGGAACCATTCAAGAACAGTGCTGCCCACCCCTGCACAGCATCTTGTGATCAACAGTATCAAATGCAGCTGAAAGATCTAATAAAACCAACAGGGTCGAATGCCCCCAATCCATTTCCCAGTGCAGATCATCCACCAAAGCCACAAGCGCAGTCTCGGTGCCATGTCCTAGACGAAATCCCGACTGAGAGGGAACCAGAAAACTGACGCAGTCAAGATGCCACTGCAGCTGCTGAGCCACTACCCATTCAATAACCTTTCCTAAAAAGGGAAGGTTAGAGACAGACCGATAGCTGGCAAGGAAGTCAACGACAAATGATGGTTTCTTGAGCAGAGGTCAAACTACTGCCTCCTTGAGACAGTCTGGCACTCTGCCCTCCCGAAGGGAGGCGTTGACCACCCCAGTCAGCAATGGCCCCATTTCTCCCGGAAAGATTCAATCAACCAGAATGGGCAAGGATCTAATTCGCAAGATGTGGCCCTAACAGCCCCAAGAACACCAACCACATCAGCGGGTGTCACAGACTGAAATTGATCCCAGAAAACCGGACAAGACAAGGCTTCCATAGCCTCCAGTTCCCCATATGTATTAATTGTGGCATTGAAGTCATGTTGGATCCGAGCGATTTTATCCACAAAATAATCCACAAACATGTCACAGCGAGCAGTAGATGACTCTACTCCAAGGCAGAGGGAGGCTGGACTGACCAGCCCCTGCACTACCCGGAAAAGCTTCACTGGACAGGATTTAGCAGATGCTACGAGGGTAGCAAAAAAACCCTTTTTTCCTGCCCGCATAGGCCCGTAAACTGGCTCCATGATGCAATCTGTTGGTTTCAGCATGCAAACAATGCCACCGTCGCTCCAACTGCCATCCTTCATGCTTCAGCACCCACAGTTCCTCGGAAAACCAAGGAGGCCTGCGGAGCTGTCACCTGGGCAGAGGATGCCTATGAGCAGTTCGATCAATGGCCTCCATCAGCAAGGTATTCCATAACATGACAAGGTCATCGATGGAACAGTCGTCAAGGTCAGAGGGTAACCCACCCAGAGCATTCCGGAACCAATCTGGTTCCATCAACCTCCGGGGGCGAACCTCTTGGACAGTTGTTGGTTGCTTTATTCACCACCAATCTTGCATTTAACAGCATCAATACAGGGCCGGGGTCCCCCTGACTGAGAATCACCTGCCCCTCTGCCTGGGGGCAGTGAGTAGGATACGCAACACCTCCCCCCGATTGGGACCATATCTCCCCTGGCCTGTCACGACCCCAATGACTTCTCCCTCCCCTCCAGATGACCCCCCCATCTCCAGCCCCAGCCCCCGCTGGCTGCCCCACCCTGGCAGCGGGGGAGAGCCTCCCTCCCATAAAAATCCCCCACCCCTCCTCCCTAACCCACTTCCTTCCCATCCCTCCCCCTCCAAACATCTCTTTCACCCCAAAATAATAAAGTATAATACAAAAAAAACCCACAGCCTCTACCCCCTTTACATAAACACCACAAAATAAACCCCTCTAATCCTCCCAACAATCTCCCACCTTCTCAGGATTCCCCAAGATTCCCAGCTTTTGCCCCAGCCGCTCGGGCCCCACTAAGGGTCACACCTAAGGGCCCTTTGGCATGCGCCTGTGGCAGAGCCATCATGGCACGTTGCTCTTCAGTCCTATTGGGCCAGAAAGCCTGCCCCAAAAGTCGCCAGGGGAAGCCCCTTTGGTCCTGCCCCCTCTCCCTCTGCCACCGGGAGTGGGGGAGAAAGTCAAACAGGGGCCAAAGTACCCAATCGCTGCCTGGCATGGTTTAGGTGGGGCAAGCTGTTTTCGGGGAGAGCCCAACTGCCTCCCAGCCCCCTGTATCCTGGACAGCTGAGGGATGCAATAGCATTACTTTACTTATGTCAAGCAGGCAAGCAACATAGCAATCAAATCTAGCCATGGGCAAATAAAGCACTACAGGCCAGTCAGGACTGGGGGCATCACCTACATCCTAGGCTAATGAAGGAAGAACTAATCTCCATATTCAGGCCAGTGGAGCCACCCATTGCCTGGGGATGTTGATTCAGTCCCATAGTTCATTTATAACAGGTTTAGCAAAGATAGTCAGACCTCCAGAGTTTTCAAAATTGTTATAAATTGACAATGTCATCTTGTTATCTTAAGAACAGGTTTTCCAAAAATGTCATAAAAACAAGCTTTCTTAAGAGTTTTTTGATACTTCTTTTTCCTTCTTCCTAGGATGGAGAAGAAATGCTTGGAAAACAGCCTTTTCTGTAGTATTTTGGTTTTTACAACTCTGAGCCGAAATACATAAAAACTAAATATAATGAAAGCAGAATGGTTAATCAAACTTTTAAGAATACCTGAAGAGTCTGTTTTGAGGGGCTAGCTCTAAAAATGAACAAAGGCTACAACAGATGGTGAGAGGGTCTTAATTTTTCCAAGTTGGTTAATCCATGCATATTAAACCAGTTAAAAAGAAGGGACCAACTTCTTCGGGTGGCTTTAAATGAGCAAATTGAGAGGAGGGTCTATGACTGCTGAATGGCACTGTTGCAGAATACCCACTCAGGTGGAGTGCATGGGGAGGGATTCAAACAGGTGGCTCCTAACATGGCTACCCCAGCCAAGCCTCCATGCACCCCCTCTGCCACAGACCATGTGGGAGGGGAAAGTGCTCAAGGCTGGCCTTTGCAATTGACATGTCCCTGGCATTAATACTGGGGAACCTGGGATCCCCAGGGCTCCTGACCAGTTTTTGTGATTTGCAACGGCTGTGTCCCCTGCCTACAGCGGCCCCCAAATAGCTTAGCCGAATGCTGAGGTGGTGATACCTTTATTGACAGGCATAGTTAATGCCTCCTTTAGGGAGGGGAAGGTGCCAGAGCTTGTTCAGAATATGGCAGCATGGCTGCTTACTGGTTTGGGTAGCCGTGATTATATTACACCCACCCTACGTTCTCCACACTGGCTGCCTGTGGAGTGACAGATTCAGTTTAAGATTGTGCTACTGGTTTTTAGGGCCCTGAATGGTTTGGGCCCTGGCTATATTCAAGGCCTGATTCTGGAGGTATTCTGGATACACTGACAGGTATCTGTACACAGGAACCACCTGCTGTTCGGGGGTTCTGCCGTCGCATCTGAAGTCAGTGGACGATCAGGCTTTTGCTGTGGCTTGCCCCTCGATGTGGAACTTACTCCCTCTTAGTTTCTCCCGCCTTCTCCCCTAAAAAGCACCTGAAAACTTATTTATTTTCTAGGTGCTTTTAGGATCCACTGCTGGCTCCCTCAATGTAGTCTCTCCTTCCTTTTTTCCTTCCCCTATTTTAAAGTATTTTATTATTGTTTTAAATCACCTTAAGTTGTTTTAAATTGTTTTATATTGTTTATATTTTATACTTATGTAACGCAAAGCACTCAGAGTGCCATGTAAGGCAGAGGGCGCTATATAAATAAAATGTATTCATTATTTATTATTATTATTATTATTATTATTATTATTATTATTAGTGGTTAGGGCTGGTTTATTATACAGCCCTAACAAGAGAGGTTTATACATGCATATATTTGAGGTTGTTTTGCTGTAAAATTTGACTTGATAAATACTTTTTTACATAAAGACTTCATTTACAAATATTTGTGGTGGTGGAGCTCCATCATTTACAGCTTTTTGCTCCTTTTTTTTGTACCATCCGTATCTCACCTGTGCCGGGGAGAGCTGGGACGCTAAAGAGAGGGGGCGGAGCCTGCTGACCGCGTGGAGGAAAGGCGAGCACAAGCAACAGATCTGCGGACACTCGGAGAGCGGGGCCAGTAGGCAGAGCCACTGCCTTGCTGCGCTGAGCCATCCGTATCTCACCTGTGCTAGGGAGAGTCGAGACGCTAAGGAGAGGGGGCGGAGATTGATGACCGCGGGGAGGAAAGGTGAGCGCAAGTTCTTGGTGTGAGCCACTGG
>QEPC01000241.1:1034609-1052337 GCA_003113815.1 Sphenodon punctatus | reverse complement strand
GTTTGCACATTCCTAGCATTTGTGATACCTCATGACGATTCCAAGGTAACCCCCATTGTAGTGGAAGGTGGGCCACCTCCCCCATTTACTAAGCTGCATGTTTGTCTTCTGATGGACTTAAAGACTGGCAAGATTTTAGGTTACTGGGGGTTAATGAGATAGGGTCACCTCAGTCCCCTCAGCAAGAAAATTTGGAGTCGGATGTGGTGTTTGTTCCAAATGAAATTGTGAGGTCAACTAATGTGGCAGTAGTATCCTGTCCAATGGGAATAAAGCCATCATGACAATTTTTAGAGTATCCCCTGGGAGCTGGACATCTAATAGAGGATAAACCGGGAATTAAGATTCTGTCTTGGAACATCTCTGGTGGGAAAGGTAAGATGATTGATAGTTATTTCATCCAATTTTTGCAAACATTTGATATTATCTGTATTCAAGAGACTGCAGATGTTTTCTTCCTAGAGGGTTTTCGGTGCTTGAATAAACCTGCTCGATTTGTTAAGAAGAAAGAGCGACTAGTGGGAGGTTTAGTTACTTTTGTGTCATTCAAACTAGATTTAGCTTGTTCCCCTATTATTCATTAATCTAATAATATCTTTGTACTACGATGTGATTTATAGGTTGGGGGCCCATCTTTACAGATAATTAATGTTTATTTGCCCCCTTACGGTACCACATATGCAAAAGATAAAGATTGGGATATTTTGGAATCCCATATTCAGGCCCAATATGATTTTCATCCTGAAGAGCAGTTATGCTTGTTAGGGGATTTCAATTAACGTATAGGGGACAGCGAGTTAGAGGTTCTAGGGGTAATGGCGCTTTATGGGCTGGACACTATTGCTCCTGATTGGAACTCTGGGAGACAATCCCAGGGTAGTAAAATTAATATTAGGGGCCGCAGGCTTTATAAGTTGATCCTAGACAATACTTTGAAAATCTTAAATGGCAATTGTCAAGGAGATTAATCTGGGCATTTTACCTATGTCAACCATAAGGGAGGGAGTGTTATAGATTATGTGTTGATTTCACCCCAAATCTCTAATCGTATTAGTAGATTTCAAATTGATCCATAGGTGGACAGTGATCATTTTCCTCTTTGGTTTCAGTTGGAAGGGTTGAAGAAGATTAAGTTACAGGATGAGTTTATTGAGGATGGGTCCTTAGAAATTAGGGGAAGGAGTAGGGTTAAATGGGCTAACTCCCTCCAAAGAATGATAGAGGGTGCTTTGGCCACGGAGGAATGTTCGCTGGCCCGTGTAAATCTGCTTGAGGCAGATAATCCGGAATCTCTTTTTGCCTACTGGGAGCTTTTAATTGTAGAACTATACCCTCTCCTCTTGAGGGAAAATGGTAGGATTAAATCCAGTAGGGTTTCAAAATATGGATGGTTCGATTTAGAGTGCAAGAAGAGTAGGCAATTTTTATGGCAGTTTGCCAGAGGACTGTAGTCTGAAAATAATAACAAGGGTCTACTATATTATGAGCATCGGTGGACTTATAAGTTAATGCTTAGGAAGAAAAAATTACTTTATATTAAGGAGCAGTGGTCACAGCTATTGCTAGCATCTGAGATACAGGATAGTAGGAGGTTTTGGGAATTAGACTACAGGGCCTCCCCTAAGGATGTTTTGTTCAGGGAACCTAAAATTACAGCATCTGCTTGGGAGGAATACTTTCAGCAACTGTTTTAAAATTCCTTGCCTTCTGGAGGGATGACTGAAAGGGAAGTGGTGGGGGGGGTTTACCTATGTGGGAACCAGTAACATCGTATGATGTTTATAAAGCAATCTCTGACCTTAAACTAATAAAGTCCCTGGCATTGACTTTGTACTGGTTGAGGTTTTTAGGCTTTTTCCTGACCGGTTGGCAGCTGTATTGACCCATTTGTTTACAACAATAAATGAATTGGGCAAGATCCCTGCTTACTGGAGAGAGACAGTAATGGTCCCTATACATAAAAAGGTAGCATCTATGATCGAAAGAATTATAGGCTGATTAGCCTGTTATGTGTAGTCTTTCGGGCCTCTATGGGGACTATTGATCAAGTATTTGTCCTAAGTCATCTGGTAGAAAGGTGTAAACAACTTAAGCAAAAGCTTTTTGCAATTTTTATAGACTTTTCATCTGCCTTTGACCTGGTTAATAGGGATAAATTGTGGTTTAAGCCAGAGATTCTGAAAATTGACAGGCATCTTCTGAATTTGATTAAATTGCTTTATTCGGACACCTCCCTTAGAGTTCAGTTGGACCATAGGGGTACATTATCTGCTCAAGTTTCAACTTACTGTGGAGTAAGACAGGGATGCCTTCTTGCTCCCATATTGTTTAACCTTTATGTAAATAATATCATTTTGGCAATGAGAGATAAAGGAGATTACATGAGCCCTAAATTAGGGCAATATAGAGTTAGCACATTATTCTATGCGTATGATGCCATTCTTCTCTCACATTCCCGTATCGGGTTGCTTCGAATGATGAAAGACTTTGGTTTTCTGAGTCAGCAGGATGATTTAATTATTAATTATGAGAAAACCAAGGTTATGGTTTTTCACTCTGCCCGGAGATACCAGGGTTGGTTTATGGATGGGCATACGGCAGACCAGGTCCGTACATTTAAATACCGTGTGTGTGTGTGTGTCAGATAATGTTAACTGGGGTTTTCATTTGAAACATGCTAGTCAGATAGCTACCTCTTCAATGACAGCCTTGAAATTCTTTTTTACGGCCAGGGGTGGATGTATGGTTCACCCAACAAAAAATATCCTAGAGGCTAAGGTAGTATCTCAGCTTTGTTATGGGGGCCAGGTCTGTGGAGGTTCATTGTTGACAATTTCCCCCTTGGAGCTGGTGTTTAACCAATGTCTGAGGACCCTACTTGGAGTACCATGGGCCACACCACTAGCAATATTAAGACTGGAATTGGGGTTAAGATCTATTACCTCAAGGATTAAAATTCTGGTGTTAGTCTATTAGTTCAAAAATTGTTTCTCTTCCCCTAGTACACTAGTGTGGTTATGCTTGATGGATAGAATTACTACTATTAGCAATTATAAGACTCATTCAAAAGATCTTGGGTGGGGGCATGTGTATAAGGGAATTCGATCACTCAGATTTTCTGATGAATTTTTATTATCACTTCCCCTTATGAGTGCTATAAGGATGATTAAGCAGAGAGTGACTGACATAGAACTTCAGGAAGATAGGGCTTGTGTGGACTCTCTTAGCTTTGCTCCATGGTACAAACACTGGGTCCCGGGGCCAGCTGGATCTAGTTATTTCTCTCTATTTCAGATTCCTAGACAGAGAATTGCCTTTACACACCTGAGAATTCAGGTTACGGATACTGAGGTACTTCAAGGACGGTACAGGGGGATGGACCATTCAACCAGAGTGTGTGTGTGTGTGGTAAGGGAAAAATAGAGGACCTTCCACATTATCTACGGTTTTGTTCTATTTATAATGAAATTAGGGAGAAACTATTCAGAGCCTTAAATGTTGATAGGGGTTGGTCTATACAGAAACAACTTGTATATCTGTTGAGAGATGTGGATGAGAAGGCTACACTGGCAGTAGCTTGCTTTGCTGCTAGTGCAGCTAAACTCCATATACAATTCGTTAACAGAATAGTGATTAACCAGAGTTAAATTAGGGGTCAAGTTGTTATCAGTGTGCCCTGAGATGGATAAGGAGATGGATGGGGGTCAAACTACTGCCTTCAATAAGTTTCGAGAAGATTTGGGTGCTAAATTCAGGAGCCAAGCTGTTGCCGCCAGCAAGCTCCGGGAAGAGCATGGCGATAAAAACCTGAGATTGAGGGATTTGTTGTTATGACTTTCGTTCAGATTATTTTTGTTGTTTTTATGAACAATTTTTTATTTTGTTTTTATGTAAATTTTGGTATTAATATTGATATGGCACTGGCTGAATCAATAAATTTATCATTCATTCATTCATTTATTCACAAGACACTTCCACCCATCTCCATGCAGTTTCACTGCATGGCAATGGGTGGAGGGCTCCCATGGGAATGCCGCGGTGGAGGTATGGGGGTGCGTGCATGCACCCTCCCTCCACCCATCTCCACCCATCACCCACTTACAGAGGCACTGGGGGAAATGGAGGTGCCTCTGTGCATGGGGGTGGGTGGAGATGGGTGTGTGTGCGTGGGAATGGCCCCACACCCATCTTATTCCACTGCACTACACACGTACTACACACCCACCCACCCACCCGCAGGGGCCCAGGTCCATTTGAAAAGGCCCTTAGTACACAGTTGCTAAACTAAATACTCTTCAGTTAGTGGTGCCTTACTTCAGGCTACATCATCTTAGGTGACATCAGTCAAGAATGGACTACTGTGGTGTTTTAACGTTGCTGAGGTGGCTCTACAGACATTTAGCAGAGCTGGGGCACATTTACAGTGCATTAGCAGAGTGAAAACCATTTGAATGTAAGTATTTCTTCTTCATTTTATTTCTTTTCTGAAAAAGAGACTGGCACAATTAAATGCAAAAAAGGTAATAATGATAAGGTCAGAATACCAGGCACTCAGATGTTGGGAACTAGCCAAGGTGAAAGTGGCTAACACAATGTTAATTAGGCTACATTTTACATTGCATGTCATACTTTCCAGTGACGGGGCCTACATTTGCATTTACTGTAATTTGCAGGAAGAAGATGGTTCAACGATTAGCTGACTAACCTGGGCATCAGCAGTTCTCTGATCCACCACAGTCATTGTACACAATCTTGGTCTCTGTCCTTCTATATTCCATCTCTAAACCGGAGATAACAGCATTCCCCTACTTCACTGGGGCATCACATAAACACATCAAAGATTAGGAGCTCCTCAAATGGGGGCAATATAAGCACAAGTAAGATAGGTAGAAGAAACTGTCACTCAGGTACCTAAATGATTATTTGCAGTTACAATCAAGCAGGTGCTTTCAGGCATTAAAACTACCGACCTCTTTGTAACCAAGCCAAGCATACGCACCTGAGACTTTGCATCCGCTTGAATGTTTGTCTTCTCCCCTGTCTCTCCCACTGTCCCCTCTCCCTGTCTCCCCCCTTTGTCTTTTAGATTTTAAGCCACAGGCAGGGACCGCGTCTAATTCTATGTTCTGTACAGCACCAGGTCACACGACTGGCACTACATAAATGTCTAATAATAATAATAATAATAATAATAATAACACCACCACCACACACACACACACCAAAAAACACCAAAAACACCTCAACCAGAAAAAAAAACAACGCGCCAACACTTCATGGGGGTTACAAGTGGGTTGCTGTAACATCTGAACTGCTGCACAACATAGTAGACTGATAGTAGAGCAGATAAACCATCCCCCAGATCCGGTTTATTATTAGCATTATAAGGCCAGCACTATACAGGGTGTTTTCAGACATGATGCTAACCCCAGTTTAACCACATTTTAACCACACTTGAACATTTCTTATGCATGTTTCAGGTCTGTATTGGTGCCCTATGCAGCCCTGCAACATGCATAAGAAATGTTCAAGTGTGGTTAAAGTGGGGTTAGCTTCATGTCTGAAAACACCCACAGTCATTAGAAGGAGAGAAGGGGACTCGGAATGAAAAGATGTGAGCGGAACCATCAGTTCTTTTTTTTTAATAGGAATAAGTAAATTTTATTGTTTGGCCTTAGGCCTTAACAAAATTATCAAATACAAATACAATATCCATATAAGAACACAGGTATACTACAAATTAAAATATCAACCTAACAGTTTGTAACATGTCTGCGGCGAGCAGCAGTATACTCCCCTCTCCCCCCATCTGAAATCCCCTTTCCATTCCCGGATATTATTATTATTATTATTAACAAACATTTATATAGCGCCAGCAGTGTACCTGGCACTTTACAAAGTAATAAAATAGACATGGTCCCTGCCCCTAGGGCTTACAATCTGAGAGACAGGAGCTGGGGGAGAGACTTAGGAAGGGGAACAGAGGGAGAGACAAGGGGTCTAACATTCATGAAGATGCGTGGTCTCAAGTGCACGTGCTTGGCTTGGTTACGATGAGAATGACAGCAGGCAGGTCCATGTTGCAAGGAAAAGGGTAAACAGATCGTAGGTATAGGAATAGTGGCTCAGCAGGATAAAGAGTCAGACAGAGCAGAGCGAAAGAGGTGAGTTTTAAGGAGAGCTTTGAAGGTATGAAGGGAGGGTGCAAGGCGGATGTGGACAGGGAGGGAGTTCCAGGCATGGGGGGCAGCAAGTGAGAAGGGACGAAGGCGCTTAGGGGAGCAGGGAAGGCGTGGAAGGGTGAGAGAAGGGACAGAGGAGGAGCGAAGTGCACGGGCTGGAGTATGGAGGGTGATAAGTGCAGAGAGGTAGCGGGGAGCGAGGTTGTGAAGAGCTTTATAGGTGAAGACTAGGAGCTTGTGCAGGATTCATTCAGGAAGGGAAAGCCAGTGAAGCGAAGAGAGGAGGGGCTGCACATGGTCGAAGCGACTGGCGAGGTAGATGACCCTGGCAGCAGAGTTTTGGACAGAGATGAGGGGAGAAAGGTGAGACCGGGGAAGGCCAGTGAGAAGGAGGTTACAGTAATCGAGGCGAGAGATGACCAGAGCATGAACAAGAGTTTTGGCAGACGAGACAGAGAGAAAAGGGCGAATCTTAGCAATGTTATGGAGGGAGAAGCAACAGGATTTAGCAACAGAGTCAATGTAGGGTTTAAAAGAAAGGGCTGAGTCAAAGATGAAGCCTAGGCTATGGGCTTGGGGGACAGGCAGGATGGTGACTCCATCAATAGTTATTGACAGTGAGGAAGGAGAGGAAGGATGAGGGGGGAAGATAAGGAGTTCAGTTTTAGCCATGTTGAGTTTGAGTTGACGTTGAGACATCCAGGTAGAGATGTCAGAGAGACAGTTGATGAGACGAGCTTGAACGGAGGGAGAGAGAGAGGGAGTAGAGAGATAGAGTTGAGTGTCATCAGCATAGAGGTGGTATTGGAAGCCATGGGAGGCAATGAGTTTGCCTAAGGATGAGGTATAGATCGAGAAGAGGAGAGGGCCAAGAACAGAGCCTTGAGGAACACCAACTGAGAGGAAGGAGGAGGAGGCGGAGTTGGAGAGAGACACATTAAAGGAGCTGTCAGAGAGGTAGGAGGAGAACCATTTATGGACAGAGCCACAAAAGCCAAGGGAGTGAAGGGAATCCAGCCATATATCCAATATGGCTTACCCCATAAAAATATTGGGTTACCCCAAAAAGAGAGGCCCGCCACTACCTAATAGTCCCATTGATTACTCGGATCAAGGCATAAATAGTCGTGTTGTATGTGTAACGTGCAGTGTAAAACCCATTACTCAGGAAAATGCCCTGCCCAAAAAACCCTCCACCTACAATAGTCTGATTCAGCCTTTCAGGGGGTATAATACACATATCTAGTCGTGCCAGCTTTGCCCTACTACTGCTCAAGGGCCTTTATTCAGAGATTATGCGCTAAACGAGTGCGTAAAATGGCTACTGCCCTAGACAGGTCCGAGTCCACTGGACTGAGTAAACTCCAAATGACCTGGCCAGCCACATCGGCACCCTTGATACGTCCCCCAAGATGTCAGAGTCTAGGTCCAACAAAAAAAGTACATCTTACAAGAATATGATCCACAGAATTGACCTCACTCGACTGGCACAATGGGCATAGCCTCTGAGCCCGGGGAATCCCCCTATATAGACCTTCTACCAGAGCCGAAGGGAATGAGTTAACCCTCAACTTGAAAAAAGCTACCCTTTTCCCGGTGTGGCCATGTAAAAAGATAGTAGTCACCGACTTCTGAGGGCTTAAAGGGGGCATAGGCTGGCGCAACCCTCTGGGCGGCAAGCATGGCAGCCTCCTATTGCAACGTCTGATCCCTCATCCTCCTTTTAATCAGGCTCTTGGCTGCCACCAGGCCCACCGACCTCAAGCACTCAGATGAGAACCCGAGGTGGTGGACTTCCTTCTCTACTGCCTGAATCCAGGTCACTCCTGACCTTGCATTTATCACCATAGAAAGAAGAGAGGGTTTCCCGGAGGGAAATAAAACTGTTTTAGCCCAATAGATTGCCAAAGCCTGCAAGACATAGGCTCGGAGTGGGATACATAGAGCCTCTGTCCTCAGGATGACCTGGGGTAACCCCCGAGGGGCACCCAGAATGTTCTTTAAAAATCCATTCTGGATTCCTTTAAATTGGGCCATAAAAGACAGCCCCCATATCGGCAGGGCATAGAGGAGCTGATTTACAACTTTCGCCCTAAAGAGACGAAGGGCTGGAAGCACCAATTTGCCTCCTGGCCCATAGTAAAATTTTATAATAGCCATTGAAGTTTTCTTGCCTAGTTTTATTACCGCCTCGTAATGGGCTTTCCATCCCAAGAATGAGAAGATCACTCCCAGGTATTTAAACCACTGGACCTGCTCTATAGAAATGTTCCTAATTGTCCAGTGGTGTACCTTCATTGCCCCTTTAACGCCAGCTACCAGAACCTTCGTCTCATTAAAGTTAATACGTAAAAGGTTCCACTGGCAATAGGCTCCAAATGCATGCATTAGGCATTTCAGCCCTATCAGCGTCTGGGACATTAATACAGTGTCGTCGGCGTAGAGTAGAAGGGGTACTCATCGCGTTTCGATCTTAGGGGCATGGGTATTAATCTGGGTCATTGCCTGGACCACGTCATTCAAGTATAAGTTAAATAAGGCAGGGGCCAACAAACACCCCTGCCTTACCCCTGACCGCACTTGGACAGGCCCGGCTAAAGCTCCCCTGGAGTTATAACGGACTCATAAGGTATTATCTGCATGGAGATGCATCATCAGGTACAGGAGTCTAGGCTCGATGCCCAGATCACTTAACTTTACCCACAATTGCTCTCTACAAACTGAGTCAAAGGCCTTCTCGAGGTCTATAAAGCACAAATATAGCTTTCTGCGAGAGGTAGTATATTTAGAGATCAGAGCTGATAGGACAAATATATGGTCCATGGTTGAATGCCCTTTTTGAAAGCCTGCTTGTTCTGGCTCTATTATACAAGATCTGTCTAACCATATTTGCAGTTTGTCCAGCAATAGTCTAGTGTATAATTTGGCAACTATACTAAGGAGACTAATGGGCCTATAGTTCTCGGGCAATTTGGGATCCCCCTTTTTGTAAATAGGAATGGTAAAACTCTCTTTCCATGCTGGGGGGGAAGCACCAGTCTCATTAAGGTGAGTAAATAGAGGTGCAAGCAGCCTGGCCCACCATTCGGGATTACTTTTCAGAAGGTCAGGGGAGATGTAATCGGGACCAGGAGCTTTCCTGGGTCTGAGCTGGGCTATAAGCTCCACTATTACCTCAGGCATTATGGGGGGGCCAGTGCTGGAACTCATCTGTAGGTAGAATAAGCGGGCCAGCTTGTACCCCAGAGGGTGCAAATAAGATCTTATAAAATTCCTGCCACACTGCCGGCTGTATTCCAGCTCCTCTGGGGGAGCCTCCTTTCCTCTGTGAAACCCGGATTATATCCCAGAATTGGTGAGTGTCCTTTGCTTGTGCTGCCTGCAGGAGTCTTGACCACTGGGCTTCTGAATAGCGGTTTCGCTTGATAGTCAGGAGCTCTCGATATTCTTTCCTGAGCGTCACCATCCTTATCCTAAGTAACTGACTCAGGTTGGTCCTGAGCTCTCTGCTAATGCGACGAAGAGATAACCTTACTTGATAACATTCCTTATCAAACCGGGGGGGGGGGACGCGTCTGCAGAGCGTCCTTCAGTGGGAGAGTCTGATGACTTCTTGGTGATTATGGGAATGAGTAAAAACAGTATTTCCTCATACCATAGTACCACTTCTGCCCCACCAGCTGCCATTAACTTACACAAATTTACCATTGGTGGAGAGGAAATAAGTGCGTCCACTGCCACTGCCTGATCCTCGGACCACTTAGACCGCACCAGCAGAGGTCCCCCTTCAGGTCCCTTTCCTAGATTGACCGGGGGAATGCTGTCCCTCTTTGATAAGGGGACTACAATTGATAAAGACAGAGGCAAGTGGTTAGACACGGGCAATGAAACAACTTCAAGTCTACAAATCATAGGTAAGAGATTGGGGGATACCAAGAAGAGATCCAGTACGCTAGAACCCTGGGGGGAGTGGAAGGTAAAGTTTCCCTCTAGGTCCCCTTCCACCCTCCCGTTAATAATTGTAAGGTCCAGCTCGGCCAACAGATGATCCAGTAAGATTTTCCTGGGGCCCATTACTTGGTCCCTTGAATGGCGCGTAGGGAGTGGGAGTGGGTCGGCTGTGTCCTCCAAGGTGAGGGCGTCCTGAACGGATGCCAGATTACCAAGATGGGTGTTGAAATCGCCTCCTAGGAGAAGAACCACTGCTGGGAACCTCACAATTGCAGATTGGACCTGGTCAATGATGGAGTCCCATATGTCGGGGTTATAATATAATGAACGTTCCAGGGGAATATATACAATCCCAGTAACCAATTCGAGTCCGGATGGGAATGTACAATAGTAAAGACTAAAATAAGCTTTAATAAAGCTGATACATAAAACTTGAACCAATAGCCTAGAGGAAATGAGCAAGGCGAGACCCCACACTGGGGCGGCCATAGGAATCAGAAGGGCTCACGGCCAAACAATAGTTTGGTATCGTAACCCCTCCAGGATTCCTGTATAGTGGGTTCTGCCAGCCATGTTTCCTGTACTAGGATTACATCATAAGAATTTAAACAATTAAGAAATTCGGGATCGGACTGGTGGCCCTTCCATCCTGAAATATTCCAGGAGATCAAGGTTAGCGGTAGACCCTGGCTACATGCTAGTCATTGTTTCGAGGAGTGAGTCGATATTTTGGAGCGCTGCCTAAGAATTCGGCCTGGGAGATTTGGGGGCACCCCCGAGGGGGAAACCACAACCCCTTGAATACCCTGGCTGACTAGATCAAAAGTTGGCTCAGTGTTTACTTGGTCTGACCTAAACACCGGGGACAAAGATGAGGAGACCCCCTGGGGGGTCCTTGAGGAGCTGAACGGTATTATGGGTAGTGATAATGGCAAACGATCCGTCGAGGGTTGTAAATAAGGTGAGCAACATGGTTGACCTCTCAAGCCCTCTTACCCTCCCTGAGGCTGGGGGCCTAATGGGCTTACAATAATAGATTATGTCAAAAGGTTAGATTCTCCTTCCTGGCCCCTCCCCGCTTGGATTCCCCCTGATGGCAAGAGTCATGTAGATGACTTAACAGGAGTTGATGTTTGGGATAGAAGTGAAATCGGTCTGCGGGGGTTAATAACCGGACTTGCTAAAACACTTGATGGACCAGCCCCTTTCTCCCTTGTAACTAGCTCTGATTTTAGCTCCCCCAGTCGTAGATACAAAGACTCGAGCCGCTGTATGCAGTGGGCCTGCATCATCAGAGAGGCAGACAATTTTGCACTGTTGCTTTACGTCTGAGCTAAGAGAGGGTCCTCTCCCGACCCCGCTGGTAGCTGAGCCACAGGTGCCAAATTGCAGCCCCCCTGGGGGGGCTACATCACCTCCCATGGGCGGGACCCCTAGCTCTCGTTGGGGGGAGCTCATTGGACCACCTCCCGTGGGGGGGGACCTCAGTCAGGGGGTGGAGATCACAGATTGGTTGCAAGGGTAGAAATGGATTCCCACCTCTCATTTGGGGATCCCTTATTGCCTGGGGGGCCCCTATGGCCCTCTCCTGGGCTGGGGCAAGAGAGTTATATACACGGGCAATAATAACAGGCTGCTGCTCTAGATAGATCTTCCGAGAAAAAATGAGAGACGGTAACTCCACTGAGATAAAGGTGACTAATATCATCTGCCTATTAGGAGAGAGAGAGACAGATGATCTAACGAAACTATGTCCTTACTAGTTATCACCACTTTCCTCATAAGCAATCTAAGATGTTCAGCGGCATCTAGGGGGGTACCCCACAAGGGGCAGGATGACCGCCTCTTGAAAGAATGGTAAAAATTAAGTCATCTGGGAGGAGACCAAATGATTCTGCTTTGTCAGAACAGATTTTGGGAAATGCTATATCCTGGCGTCCAGCTTCCTGGGCTGAGAGGGTAATACCAGGCTGATGAATGGATGTAAGGGGGGGGAACTCTGCTGACTGTATCAAGTGCTGACCCACCTGGGACACCCGCTTCTGTTGGGGAAAGACACGCCCTCAAGACCTTCCCTTCCCCACCCAGAGGTCTTGTAGCTACCACCTCCTGTAATACCCACTCAACGGAGTTTACTTTGGATTGCATATAGGACAATCTGCTGAACATAAACTGCACTGTCTCGGTGGTAAACATTATGTGTTCGGTCAAAAAGGTAGCGAGTTTTTTGCCCACTAGGGGTTCTGGCCCAGCTTGCCCAGTAACTGTCCGAAATTCAGGAGCCAAATCTGGTGGGTCCCTGCGCGGGGCTAAGACCATTTGTTCTTCTCCGTGCTGTAGGGTCCCCATGCCAGTCGATGGAGCTTTCTTCGAGGGCAAAGTCAGAGAAGCCGGGCGGGGGGGAAGGGGGGCCATCTCCTCCCCTCTTTCCCTCGGCTTATGGAAATAGGTTTCCAGGCACCCGTTTTAATTGCCTGGTAGATGGCATCTTCCCCCCTTCAGTTTCTAACTAACTCGCACCTGGTATGTTCATCGGGTTAAAATCGATATGACCTTCCAATTCCTCATTAACATAAGCTGGCTCCTGCTCCAGTGTGCACCAAAGGGTGCGCAAAAGGGCGCACCCTTGTGCGCACAGCCCTTGTGCGCGCAGCCCCAGCACTGCCGGTGACTGCTTGTGATTGTATTCCTGACAGGTTCGACGCGGCGCCTCAGTTCCACCCCGCTCAGCTGTCAGTGACCAAGTAAATGCTCCCAGGCTGTTAACGGGATGGGGGGGCAGCACACTCCAACTCCCTGCAGTTCACCTCCTCACCTCCACCGGCAACTGCTTGTGATTTTATTCCTTACAGGTTAGACGCAGCACCTCGGTTCCACCCCGCTCAGCTGTCAGTGATCAAGTAAGTGCTCCCAGGCCGTTAACGGGACGGGGGGGGGCAGCACACTCCAACTCCCCGCAGTTCACCTCCTTGAACCATCAGTTCAGTGACCAGACTATTTATTTATTTAGTCCCATTTTTACCGCGCCCTTCCCAAATGGCTCAGGGCAGCTTACAAAGCAAATAAAAACAATACATTTAAAACAGCATTACAAACTCAAACCTTTCTCCTACCCCCACCACAACCACCCAATCATGTGAGGGGGTGACGTTTGTGATTAATTGTATAAGTTGTATTTGGTTCCTCCTTGCTGTTGGGGATTATTCTTGTTTTGGGGATTGAATATTGAGGAGATGAATTATGTTAATTATATGATTTATTGGATATGTATATGAAGTATTTTTATTGTCGTAGTTTGGAGGTGGTCCCCCCCCCTCCTGGTGAGAGCAGGAGGGTAAGGTTAATTATGGATTCTCCCCTGGTGGCAGCAGGGGTAGAATATGGAGGGGTGATATAGATGGAAGGATTGATGTATTGTATTATATTGATTTATGTGCTATTGTTGGTTGTGTATTTCTCTTTTGTTTGTTAGCTGTCTCGAGTCGCCATAGGTGAGAGAGTTGTGGGATACAAATAAAAGTTTGATTGATTTGATTTGAATCACATCCCTACCCAACCCCCAACCCTATCCCAACCTGCCAAATGCCTCAACAAATAAAAAGGTCTTGCGCCACCTCCAGAAAACTATGGGGATGAGGAGTTAGAAAAAGCCTCCCTGGTCCAGCTGTTCAGATGTCATAACAACGTCTCTGAAACCCCTCCTTCATGGGATTAAAGCTGAAATTAATATCCACAAAAAATACCATATTTGTTGAATTGCCCCTTCTTTGAGTGAGTTCTGACGAAGCAGGTACGAAATCCTACTCACATCAACTTCATTCAGATATTTATTTAGGATATTTTAACTGCTTTTTTCCAATTGTTGATCATATTGTTTCACGCTTTGACAAATAACTGAATATCTGCATGAAAATGGCCAAACAAATCCTGGAAAAACAGGGGTATTGACAAAATATGCATCTATTTGTTTTGGTGCAAATATTAATCTGGATATTTGGAGCACTAACTGAAAATGCAAATAATATGAATGAAATGGAATCTGCTATTTGTTTCAGATCTATGCAGGATAGCCACATGGTGAATTCTTGGGGGCTAGGGGGTTCACACCTGAGAGTACCCTTCGCCATGCAAGTGACAGCAATTATAGGTACAAAGAGATAGCACCAAGCAAAACAAGGTGATACTGAAAAATTCAGTTCTTTTCAAAAATTAAACTTCTATTTTCCTTATTAAATGTAAATCTCAATATACAACTGAAGCTATACCATACAAAGCCCACCTTGTGCAATATGGCCATATTGATGTTCTAGTAGACACTTTACAAAAGGGAATTTCCTGATTTTTCACTGCTGGATTTCCCAGTCTTAAAATTTTAATTACTGTATTTTTTGAGTTTCATAAATAGTTCTTCTGTGCAGTAAATTCCTTTCCCCTGATCAGTGTCAAAATAAAGGTTAGTCCTGAACTCTCCAGACTGTGTAGCTTACCGACAAGCAGGCACCACACCACCAGTCCAGTCTTTCTGCCTTATCACTTGGCTTTGGGCAGTGTTAGCTGCTGATGCCAATCTCTGAGAGAGAGGTTTTATAGTGACATCTGTCTGTCAGTGGGTATGTCCCTATGTGTCTATCTTTGAGGACAATTTTTTTTTCCTGTTTAACATGTCAATTTGTTCATCCACTATTCTCCCAGCTGCCAAGCATGTGCCAGGATAGCATTCTCAGCAGAAAATAAGTAAAGGAAAAAGAAAGATCTATTCAAAAACACAGAAGCATTAACTTCTGGGTTTGCCTCAGGCTACACTCTGTTCAGGGATGGACACAGAAGCTGAACGTACACTGCCAATATCAACAGACACCTTTTTATAAGGAGTTTGTTGCTCTCCTGTTTTAATTGATTTTTGTTAGTAATATCAAACAGCTTCCTATTTGTCGATGGCGACCCTTAGCTACAAGCAGGGGGAGCGAGAGAGAGCAACAGCTATTTGATTCACTGAGTATGGGTATTTTCAGACGTTACGAGATCACAGTGAACCACGGTGAATACCCACCTGTGGTCACTGTGGCTTGCACATCTGTTTGGCGGCCACCAGATGTTCTCCATGGTTAATACCCGTATGGGGTCAATTTGAACCACGCTTCCCGGGCTAGCCGGGGGAATGTCCCGGGAAGCGTGGTCAAAAAGATCCCCAGCGGGGACCAAAAAAAAGTAACGTCTGGCCGATTGCCATGGCCCAGGATCCCCGGCGGGATCCCGGGCCACGGCACATCCGGCCCTACGCGGCAGCCGCAGTGGCCCCGCCGCCCGCCCGTCTCCCTGGAGGGTGGGCGGCGGGGTGCGTGGAGGGGGCGGGGCCGTGCGGCCTCACGTTGCGCCGCATGGCCCCGCCCCCTCCCAGATTCCCCGCCGGGATCCCCCCGGCACATCTGATATGGTGTGACGGGGTGACCCCGGCGGGGAATGAAAGGGTTGTTTTCGGTACGGGGCCAAGCGGCCCCGTAACGTCTGAAAACACCCTATCTCTCCTCCTATTTATTCACAGATTTCTCATCTAAAGGACTTTAGGCTGCCTCCTCCTTTCACTCCTCTCTAAGCATCCAGCTCTCTTCCTATCTAGAATGGATAAAAGGCTTTTATAAAAGCATGGATTTAGACTGTGCTTCAGCGAAGCACTTACAGACATGCTTAGCTTTAGGCGTAGGTATAGTTCCATAGGACATGCTTAAAGTTTAGCAGATGTTTAAGTGCTTTGCTGGTTTTAGGGATTTAGATTTTGTGAAAAGGACTGTGTCGTCACAGTCTTGAGTATCTGCAGAACAAATTCAGAACAGATAGTAGTAGCAGTAAATATTATATCCTCTATGATGGTCCACTAGTGTGCTCTAGCTGTCATGAGAAACAGAGTGGGTGATAGCCAATGAGATGCTGCCCCACATTGACCCCCGATAAACCCAGATTCACCTGTCTGTATGAACAGTGGTTGCCCGATGTTTTCCCCAAAGCTGCTCCGGTCCGGGGTAGCTCCACTCCGCATTATTCATGGGAATGCGGAGCACGCAGTGTGGGTTAACCTGGCTCAAACCAGGGCAACAGGCAACCATGGGGCCAGGTCTCATTTGTTAGAGCCCCATGTCTGCCAGCACCATAGAGGCATGGATACCGTTGCTCTCGCAGCTGACAGATGGCTGTGAGAGGGAAGCGGAAAAGTCCCAAGAGGGCCTCTCAGGGGCGTATTTTGCACTCCACTCTCCCAGCTGTCTGTCAGCTGAAAGGGGTGCTCTAGCATTTGCTCTGATGGAAAGGGGGGCTGGGGGTCAGGCCAGGGAAGAAGCCTTGCCTGGCTCTGACTCCCATTCCATCAGAGCCAACAAGGATCATGTCTGGCTGAGAGGCGGCACAGATTACGCCCCGCCCAGCTGAAAGGTGTCTAGGAGAGGGGAGAGTAGGGGCCGCACAATGTCTTTAATCCCCACTCCTATCCTTTCCCACCAGGAAAGGAAAGCAGCAGCAATGGAAAGGGGGCAGGGTCACAGTCAGCCAAAAAACCTTCCTTGGCGTAACCCTCCTTTCCACTGGAATCAGCATGCCCCTCTCAGCCGACAGCCATCGGGGTGGGGGGAGGTAGAGGCATGTGACCAATCACAAGGTCCACCTGACACCTGGGGGGGGTGCACTGGTGATCTCGTTGTCCCCAGACCACCCCAAGGGCAACAAGCTGCCCAGCTCTCAAACAGTGTGTATGTTGGGGGGTGGGGGAGTGCATTAGGCACAAGCCCATGAACTGTGGGCAGGAGGCTGCCCATGAGGGGCTACCAGTGCTGTCCCCACTGGTGGCTGCTCCACAGAGAGCCCATGGGGTGGCTCCAGGTTCTAGGGAGTTCCCTGCCTGTGTGTTAACACCCACTGTCTATGAAGATACGGGGACTATCAAGGAGAAGATTATCCGTGTGATAGGAGTAAGGTAGCATAACTGAGCTTTACATTTGCTAAAAAATAATGAATTCCAGAGCTATCCTTTTGTCTCTAATATCACTCGAGAAGCTAATTGAGAGGTGTCTCAGTCTTTTCAGTGTGTGGGGAGGGTGGTGGGGAGTAGGATGAAAATGGTACTGGCAAAAGAAGACCTGTATGACTCTGATGGATATTCTGGTCTGGTTTTGATGACAACACCTGAGCAACTTTTATTTGCTCTCCCGTGGTCATTCAACATGGACCAGCTTCAAGCAGCCCAGGTAGGAGAAATGTACTAAACTCTCTCAGTCACCCAGATCTTTCTGTGAGTTTCCTTCTGTTTCCTTCTCTTCTGTTAAAGCTCCACCCTTTATCTTTCTTTTCTGTCCTATGAAACATGTGGATGCAGATCAAGTTTTCAGCAGCCTAATAATTCCTCTGCTTATTATTATTATTATTATTAACAAACATTTATATAGCGCCAGCAGTGTACCTGGCACTTTACAAAGTAATAAAATAGACATGGTCCCTGCCCCTAGGGCGTACAATCTGAGAGACAGGAGCTGGGGGAGAGACTTAGGAAGGGGAACAGAGGGAGAGACAAGGGGTCTAACATTCATGAAGATGCGAGGTCTCAAGTGCAC
>QEPC01000241.1:1019845-1032492 GCA_003113815.1 Sphenodon punctatus | reverse complement strand
CCTCCCTCCCTCCCCTCTCCATTGAATCCTTTTCCCTCTCCCTCTTATTCTATCCCCGATTCCCTTCCCCTGTTTTAAGTTTTGGATTTATTTAGAGTAGGATTATTATTAGATTGATTTTCATTTCAATTTTGTACCCCTCCCTGTGTTCTTTGGGTTTCCCCCTGTGTAATATTTTATGGATAGATAGATAGTTATTAGATAGACACTTACTAGATAGATATACATAGTAGTTAGTTTAGCTATAGAGATAGATATGATAGAGATACAGTGTGTTTGTAGGACAAGGCCTTTGTAGTTAATTATTAGGATATTCCATTTAGTTCAATAGGTTTTAGAATAGTTAATAGCAGTTAGATTTTGTGTAGAGACAGATAGATATAAAAAAAAGAAACAGCCACTCCAGCCCCAGGACCCACGGTCAGGGTTCTGGGGCCAAATTACACGCAGGGAGGGCTCTGGCCAATATATATCTAGAAGCTGCCACTCTAGCCCCAGGACCCACTGTCATGGGTCTGGGGCCATCATTCCTTGCACCGAGAGACTTCGTTCAACCACACCAAGAAGCAGCCACTCCAGCTCCACGACCCTCCATCAGGGTTCTGGGGCCAAGTTACAGACAGGGAGGGCCTTCTTCATAGGCCTTAAAGACCTCAGCAAAGTGTGTCATCCACACCAAAACAAGTATTTTGGGCTCTGAGCAAAGAGGGCTTCTGTTGGTTAATTTATTAATTAATTGCCAAAAGGCCTTCATGTTTCTTTTCCACATGGCATCCGAAAGCAATTGCCATTGCAATTTTACATAATTCTGCCTCTTCTTCCTAATTAAATATTTATAAGTTTTCCTCAAGACTCAGTAGGATGCTACATGACTCCTGCTATTATTTCCTTGGAGTCTATGAAACTCCTTTCTCAGGGCCGCTCTTACTATCCTACACTCCTGATCCCACCAGCCAACCTTCCAGCTATTTCGAGACTTTCTGTTCTTAGGCATGAAGGTAAGAATACCCCCCAACGTCTCCACAAATTGGGCCCAAAGATCAAGAGTCAATTCACCTCCTTTGCATTTGATATCTGCCTATGCAGATCCATGGCTTCTCCCAATCACAGAAAAGCAGCCACTTCTACTTCCACTTTTCCAGACCAGCGCTTCAGACAGCAGAAGCCATACTTTTCTATATTACCACTAGGGGAAGTCAAGTGTGGCGACCCCTCTTCCGCGTTAATTTTTAGTACCATCTGTACTGGAAAGTGGTCACTCAAAAAATGCTCCCAAACAGAGAACATAATTAAGAAATTCCGTAGATCAGGGGAAAGTAGTACGTAATCGATAGTGCTTCCCCCACCTTTGCCAATATACGTCAGCTTCCCGGGGAGGTCTTTATCACTATTCCCATTCAGTATTCTCAGGTCTAAATTCATAATCATTTTATCAAGTTCACATCCTGCCTGATTTACTTTGGGGTCCTTAGATAGTCTGTTCTGGTTAGGATCTAGGAATAGGCTGTTAAGCGCCTCCAAACCAAAGACCCGGTGGATAACCTCTGCAGAGGGGCCAATCCTGGCGTTAAGATCACCTACAACAATAAGACCATCCCCTGGATATCTATCAAAGTGTGTGGTAATAATTTCCTCCAGGACAGGCCAGAAGGATTCCTGATGCCTTTTGAAAGGGTTATAGGTATTTATCGAAAGAAAGGCTCTCTCCGAATTCTCTCCTGACACACGTAAGGAGAGTATGTCATTATCCTTACTAGGAGTTTCTTCAGCCTGAACCTTAGCATCTTCAGCTATTAAGGTTACAAGTCCTCCCATAGCTCTACCCCTTTTGTTTACTCTCTGGGCCAGTTTGCTCCAGGATTTATATCCCTCAACCTTGACCTCCCTCGAAGGGAGCCAGGTCTCCTGGAAGCAAATCAGCTTGAATAACCGAATGTAAGCCCAAAACTCCCAACTAAACACTTTACCAACCCAACCTGCAATATTCCAAGAAACTAAGGAAATGAAATTACCCTCCCCTGACAAGAGGAAGTCAATCCATCTGGAATAATCCTCGTTCTGGTCCTTCCAGAACCTGAGCTGGCAGCATGGTAGATAGCACAGATAGGCAGACAGAATGTTGCTCCACCTATAGAACTGAACTTTCCAAAGGGGGCATACTAGTATAGGTAGAATCATTAACCACTGCAACAGGACAGGGAAGCAGAGACGGATCCTTTATCCTTCTTCCTGAAGGAGTAGTCTTTCTAAAGGTGTTACCATAGAAGGCCCCCGGGAACTTTTGTCTTCAGACCTCCTACTAGGATGATTCCACACTTTAGAATTCTGATGTGATATAGGATGTTCATAAATAATCTCCTCCCTCAAGGCAGAATTATCATCAGCCTTGGGAATCTGTCTATATAGGCAAGAAAGTTTATTAAGAAAGAAGTTTGGGCTCATAAGAGCCCCATTCTTACTAACATAATTCGTTAACTTCTTTTCACCACCCTCCCACAAGTCTGGTGGGTTCAGCTGAACTTCCATGGCCTCTACCTGACCATTTGGACTAATTGGGGAAGGATAGGGCAGCTCTGATGGTCCCCTAACTTCAGTCCTCATCTGAGGGGGAGGGATCTTCAGGGGTCCTGCAGGGGCAAGTATCGGATTATTTCTAACCGTCTGAGACTTAGGTTGGATATACACCCCTTGCACACAGGAACTTTCCCTTATCCTTAATCTGGCCCACCAGCTCATTTCGAGTAAAGCTTATAACAACATTTCTTCGTTTACTAAATACACCTGCGGAATCCACACTCAAAATGTCTTTACTCGTAATTGGCAAATGTGTTAAGATCATTAGGTGCTCGGCTACTTCCTTAGGGCTGACCCAGAATGGCAAATTCCCCCCAGGAGTGGGAGTAATATTAAAAGCTAGCTTGTTAGACACCTTTTGAAAGGATGTTGGAATAAATTGCCCTTGCTCATCAAGCATATAAAAAATGATATCATTCCCATTCTCCTCTGTCTGCTCCTGAAGCTGAGCCTTTGGTTGCCTCTTCCACTAGGGCTTGGCTACAGCACGAGATTCCTTCTGTGGATAAGCTATCTGGGCTTTATTATAATGAGGATTAAATGTCTCCAAAATGCTTGTCAAGTTATTTACCTTTAGAGTCAAAGCATTTAATTGAGCAAACAGGTATTGTACCGTCTGTGCTGTGATTCTCACATGTTTTGCTAAAAATTGATGAGTGGAATTGTTCACCCCTATTTTCCCAGGAGTATTAGGTCCTGGAGATAGAAATCCCAGATCTGCTGACAAATTAGGTCTCTCATTCAAATCTATCAGCAGATTATCAACTGCTGTTCCAACTCTACTTCCACCTCTTTCCTTGCCCAATATATGGTCTTTATCTTTTCCCTGAGCCCAGGACTTAGTGATATTCACTATACCATCCGAATTTTGCTGACTCGCCTGCTCCCCATTAGCTCTATCCGGTGGCAGATGCTTATATCTATTGGCCAGCTGTAAATCTGTAGGTATATATTTATCCATCTTCCTTTGTTTAGGAGGTGGGGACAATTTATTTGCTCTGGGCCATGCTCTCTTATTCTTTGGGGACATTATCAAACAATCAGCCCCCAAACAATAAACGTTTAGAAATTGCCCAAAATAAAACCCAATCCACCCAGTCAGTCAAAAATCCGCACCCGCACCCGGCCCACGCCTAAGGCCACGCTCACAAGGGCATGCCCTTGTGCGTGCAGACCTTAGGCACAGCGCGCCGGCGCAGCCATAGGCTCCGCTGAACTTTTAAATTGCTGGATGGGAGTGTCAGGTGGGCCAATTAGCATATAGCTCCACCCCAATCAGATCACCTGGCAAACGCTGTCAGTCCTTTCTGCCCCCCAGCCAGTCCCTTCAGACACCTTGACCAACTCTGCAGACAGGTAGGCAGCAATGAAAGGCAGTGACCCGCTCCACTCCAGCCACACAGTCCCGTTCTCCTCTGCTCCTGCTTCACACCAGGCCTAGTTGGATAGTGTCAACCTGAGGTCTGTGACCGAATAAACTGAGTTATCCAAACCTCATCCTGCTTGTGTCTCTGATCATGGCCAATATTGCCTAATTGATACATAACACTGCCACCTGCCATCCAGAACTTCAGCACATAGGGATAAAAGATTGGAGGTCAAACAAAGCATGTAACAATAAATATAACTAATTTAATTAAAACTATTTATATAACAACAACAAGAAAAAGAATATTTTAAAAAACAAAAGCAAACATGTAAAGGAAACTTATAAAGTAAACTAAGTCTCTGGGCCTGTTCCCCGGGAATTGGGGGAAAGAAAATACCCATTGGGGTGCATCACAGGGCTGAGGGCCGGCCACCCGGGACTCGTCCAGCTCGAAGTCGTGGCTCACGGCAAACTACATGGCCTCTGCCACGTCCGTATGCCACCTGGAGACCGCTGTAAGGCTCCAGGGGCGGAGCCAGGAAAGGGGAAAAAGGAGCAGGTGGGAGAGGAACCGGAGGACTCCAGGGGAAGAGTCAGGGAAAGGGGAGAGGAAGCGGGTAGGCAAGAGGGGGAATGGGGTGTAGGGAGTCTGGGATGTCCCTCAGATTAAATGAGGAAACCTCTCAGCCACTCTCCAATACCAAGGAGATTAAGCACTCAGCATAAGGACCAGCCAAGCTGGTCTAAGAAGGCTTATGGCTCATCATCGAGGTTGAGGGGCAGGAAGTCAGAAGCAAGGGATCAAGGAACTAGAGGCAGGGATCAAGGAAACAAAGGCAGGGGACTATGGGGTCAGGGGTAAGGAACAAGGAACCAGGGGAAAGGGAGTGAGGGGCCAAGACTAGGGAGCAAGAAACCAAAACTAGGGAGCAATGGGGCAAGGGGGCAAGACTAGGGAGTGAGAAACCCTAGGGGCAAGGGGGGGGGAGTGAGGGAACCCTGAAGCAAGGTAGTACACTGGAGGCACGGGGACCGATGGAAACCCTAGGAGCGAGGAGGGGAGCAAGGGAAACCCTAGGAGTGAGGACAGGAGCGAGGGACAAGAATAAAGAGAACAACTAGAATGCAGAGACACCAGGCTACACAGAAGCTAGGGGGCAACGATAGGAAGGAACAGGGAGACAAAGACAGCAGACAATAGGAAACTAGCAATAGGACATTGAGGACACAACAGGAAGACAGACTAACATAAAGAAAAGGCAGGGTGTGAGAGAGAAACAAACAACCTCCACCCTGGTGTGGGTAAACAAGGGCGGAGGGAACTAAGCAGAATCACACACTCAGAACACAAAGGGGGGAGTCAGTACACAGAAATGTATCACCACCAGACATTACTCACAACAAATACAAAGGGTAACAAGGTGAGTGAGCCAAACACAAGTCCAAGAGGAAGTGACTTGAAGCTCCACACCTGCCACCACCCTCAGCAGTCCTAAATACTCCACAGAGCCAATCAGACCATGCCAGGTGTGGCCACGCCCACCACCAGGTGCACACGGTGAGCAAGGCAAGAGAGAGAGGGGGAGAATGCCACGAACAGGGAGAGAACCGCCCCCTGCAGCACATCACCAATAGCGCAGGCTGCAGAGAGTACCTCCTAGAAGCCCCAAGGCCAGGGGTTCAAGACCTGGCTGTGACAGTACCCCCCCCCCCCGTCTAAGCCCCCCCCCAAGTCCTGGAATGACATAGGGGAAAGGGGGTAGAAATCGCAGGTGGGGGTGTGGAAAACTCCTATCCCCGTGGCCTTTTTAGGTAAACACAGGCCACCCAGGGGAAGGGACAAGCGGGGAATAAAAGGGAAGGGGCCTGGAAGCAAGTAGGGTGGGGAGGGGGGGTAATAGGGTCCTAGATAAATCCAATAAGGGAACACACAGCCAAGAGGCTGGCAACATGCTGGAAGGCCGCACCTTGCAATGTTCGCCAGCATTCCCCATAGATGGAAGGGGTGTAACAGATTACTTGGCCAGAGGAGGGGAGACAGAAGTCCTGGTGTAGGTCGGGCCAGTGGAGGAGGTCCCAACAAGGAGGGAGCGGTTCCAAGGGCGGCATCAGGAGCATGGGATCCAAGGGAAACACGGGGTCCATGAGGGTAATCGTGGGGATTTGAGGTGGTAGCCTTTTGCTGAGGGATGTCGGATTCCAGTGGTGGCTCCCCCTTCCAGGGCCCAGGCATGGTGGAAGCACCAGACATCTCTGAAGACCTCATTGGGGGCCTCCCCCAGGGTGACAAAATCAAATCAAATTTATTTATTGTTTAGCCATAGGCTTTAACACGTAATAATACAATATATACACTGTTTAAAAATCGATATGGGAGCATCCATAATCGTATACAAATTACAAATTTACAAAGATTACAAAAGAAAAAGAAATACTCCTTACCAGGGTGACAAAGGAAAAGTCACCAGGTCCGATGGAGTACACAAGGGGGAACAACTATTGGAGTGTGTCCTGGGGGAGATCATGACAACCTCATCACCCGAGGGAGGAGGCGGTGGTGTAGCAGGCCCACCACGAGTGGTCTTTTCCTTAACATCTTTAAGCAAGGTCCTCACGGATGCTGATGCTGAATTTCTGGTGTGACATGCCTCTATCGGGGCATCAGGGCTTGGTGGGGTCAACCATATACCGCTGGTGTTATGTCCAGGGGGTCTCCTAGCTGACAAGACCGTCTTCTCAGGGCAGGCCTGGACCGCTAGGGAGGGGGAAGTGAACCTGAGGGGACACTTAGTGGTTGTGCCGGATCTCGGGGTTTCCCCTGCCTTCCTGGATACCCCATCTGGCACAGTTGAGGCCAGGAGGGATACACTCATAACCCCCGTATTCTGGGGTACAGTCCATTTCAGAAGGGGCAGTTGGTAGGATGCCTGTACCGTGACAAGGCGGTCAGTAGTGGGGTCCTCTTCTCCCTCGCCTGTCGGCTCAGATGGAGAGGACATTAGTGAGAGACGGGGATTGCCGGGCACTCCCACTGAGATGGAACTTGTTTCTAGAGGCAACGACTGTGCCGCTGCCGCGGAAGTGCCCACTTGTGACACATACTTAGGTGTCCTTTCTTGCTCTCTGGTCTAGCCTCGAGGAAGGTTGGATGAAGATATCGACACGGGTTGTGGGGTCACATGACAGGAGAATGCCCATTGTGTTTGAGGGTCATTTAGGTATACTACAGCCTGACACACCTACTAGGGTAAGCCGTGCACCACAACCCGCAAATGCAGGAACCCGGGTTTGGGAACGCTGGACCAGTACTCGCACAGTCTCAAACATCGATGTCAAGGCTGGTTAGGCCCGGGATGCTAACCACCCTGCAAAAAGAATTGCTGGTCCAGCTAGTCAGGGCCTAGGTAGCAATGTAGGTCATCTGGATGATGGGACAGGCATCATGGTCACACCTGCCACAGGAGCATCTATAGGTGGTAGACTCAGTGCTGTAGGGAGGAGTCCCTGGGATGCTATCACCAGCACTGAGTTGGTCCTGGAGAACACTGTCTGAGCAGGAGGCACCCATGAGCACGGGGTTAAAGGCACAGCGGCAGAATCCCCACTACTGAGCTGGGTTACGTGGGCAATTTCCTGGTCCAAATACTCATGAACATGAGTATAATTGGCCCACATGGCCGAAGTCAATTCCCCTTCCACTGGGTGTCCCCTTATGGCAGCACTTATTTTATGAAAAACCATCCAACCTAAAACGGATGGTACTGGGCGGATGGAGGCCTCTAGTAGGGGTTCACCAACAGGGTTCGTAGACATCATGAAGTAGGGGGACCACCCCACGGGTCACTCCACAGAGTAGGAATTGGGGACAAGATTTGTGGGTGATGAGGACAGGGGGTAGGGGTTGTTAAAAGGTGGAGCTTACTGTCAGGCTCCAGGGGCAGAGCCAGGGAAAGGGAAGGGGGAAAAGGGGCAAGTGGGAGGGGAACCGGAGGACTCCAGGGGCAGAGTCAGGGAAAGAGGAGAGGAAGTGGGTAGGCAGGAGGGGGGATGGGGTGTAGGGAGTCTGGGCTGTCCCTCAGATTAAATGAGGAAACCTCTCAGCTGCTCTCCAATACCAAGGAGATTAAGGACTCAGCATAAGGACCATCCAAGCTGGTCTAAGAAGGCTTACAGCTCACCATCGAGGTTGAGGGTCGGGAAGTCAGAAGCGAGGGATCAAGGAACTAGAGGCAGGGATCAAGGATCCAGAGGCAGGGGAGCGAGGGATTAGGGGTAAGGAACAAGGAACCAGGGGCAGGGGAACGAGGGATATGGGGTAAAGAACAAGGAAACAAAGGCAGGGGAGTAAGGGGTCAGGGGTAAGGAACAAGGAACCAGGGGCAAGGGAGTGAGGGGCCAAGACTAGGGAATGAGAAACAAAGACTAGGGAGCAATGGGGGCAAGGGGCCAAGTCTAGGGAGTGAGACACCAAAACTAGGGAGCAATGGGGGCAAGGGGTCAAGACTAGAGAGTGAGAAACCCTAGGGGCAAGGGTGGGGAGTGAGGAAACCCTGAAGCAAGGGAGTACACTGGAGGCACGGGGACCGAGGGAAACCCTAGGAGCGAGGAGGGCAGCGAGGGACAAGAATAAAGAAAATAACTAGAATGCAGAGACACCAGGCCACAAAGAAGCTAGGGGTCAACAATAGGAAGGAACAGGGAGACAAAGACAGCAGACAATAGAAAACTAACAATAGGACATTGAGGGCACAACAGGGAGACAGACTAACATAAAGACAAGGCAGAGTGTGAGAAAGAAACAAACAACCTGCACCCTGGTGTGGGTAAACAAGGGCGGAGGGAGCTAGGCAGAATCATACACTCAGAACACAAAGGGGGGAGTCAGTACACAGAAACGTATCACCAGGGCCCCGATTCTTCTGCAAAAAAAATTCTGAAATTCTGCGACCCAAAATGGATAATTCTGCGACCCAAAATGGATAATTCTGCGACCCAAAATGGATAATTCTGCGACCCAATAAAGTTACAAAACCAGTCTAGTAAAATTAAAAATTAGTTCTTTAATAGCAGTAATGACATCTTTATAATTAAAACAAAACATTTATTTACATATTTGCATTAACACACAAAAACCAGGAAACCCACCCACAAAAACACATGGCAAAGCAGGAAACCCACCCACGAAAACACATGGCAAAGCAGAGCGCACAGCGGGACACACACACACCCACACACACATATTATCTTAGAACCCCATTGCAATCCTTAGAAATGGGGTTCTAAGGATTGCAACTAGAAAGCATGTGCAAATCCTGCCCTCCTCCCTGGGGTGCTAGGGGATGCTATGGATTTCAACTAGAAAAGAGGCCCTGGCTGGCACGTGCAAATCCCACCCTCCTCCCTGGGGTGCTAGGGGATGCTAAGTAAAAAAAAAGTTTACAAACCTGGTGGCAGCACCTCCTGAGGCTTGCTCCTCATCCGAGGAACTAGTCACCACCACAGTAGGTGTACTACGTGGCGGGGCAGTGACCTCCTCCTCCTCGACTACAAAGTTGGCCCCCAGCCAAGGAAGCAACACGGCAGCCTTCTTCATTTTTTTTTAAATTTGAAAATCAAACACACAAAACACACAGTCACCCACAACACACACAACACCCAGCAACCACAAAAACCACAACAGTACACGCAAACACAACCAAAACACACAAACCAAACACCAACACAGCCAAACACACACTCACTCGCCACACAGCTCTGCATGCACACGAATTTCCGGTTTCTGGCTTGTCCTCTCGTGATACTGGTTTCCGAACGGCCGAATCCGAACAGAACGGCCAAACCGAACGGCCGAACCCGGCAACCGCACTGAACGGCCGAACTGAACGCAGCCGAACTGAACAGCCAAACCGAACGGCCGAACCCGAACCGCGACCTGTTCACCCATTCCTAGACCCTACTGTACATGCTCAAAGCCAACCCTGACCAATCCCTCGTCTTTACACATGGAAGAACAAAGGATCATTCAATTCAATTATCCATTTCCCCCCCCCCAAAACTCTCTCCCCACCTTTTGTCTTTGCAGTGGTCAATCTAATTTAGGTCCTGATCCTGTAACCAGATTTGTGTGCACAAATTCTGATCCACACAAAGAGAGCCCCCTTAAAGCAAGTGGGATACAGCACAGGTTAAAGGGTCTGCTCATGAAGATTGCTGGCTTGTTAACTAAGACTATACATACCCCAAGGCAAAAACTTGTCATTTTATTTGTCTGCAAAGTATGTCGCACACCTAGAGCACTGCATAAATTATAAACAGTAGATAATCAAATAATAAAGATGGTGAATGGGCCACTACAGTATTTATCATCATGCATTTTCTCAGTCTTTCACTCTAAAAGTGAAGCAACCGCACTTCAGCCCTCAAAAGAGATCTGCTGAGCACCACTTATTTTAGAGGCTTAAGTAACAGATAAGTAGCACATCATCCCTATATTGCCTAGATCTGAAACAAATAAAGAATTTGCAATTATTAATCAAATCTGAGTATTCATTCAGATTCACAAACATTCTAATTCATAATTGTAGCACTTGGGTATCTCAAATTCATTAATCTTTCCTGGGCTGAACTAGTTTGGATCAAGTTTGAGTTCAATTTTGCATGACTCAGGAAAGAAAGAAAGAAAGAAAGAAAGAAAGAAAGAAAGAAAGAAAGAAATGGAAAATTATTATTATTATTATTATTATTATTAACAAACATTTATATAGCACCAGCAATGTACCTGGCACTTTACAAAGTAATAAAATAGATCCCTACCCCTAGGGCTTACAATCTGAGAGACAGGAGCTGGGGGAGAGACTTAGGAAGGGGAACAGAGGGAGAGACAAGGGGTCTAACATTCATGAAGATGCGAGGTCTCAAGTGCACGTACTTGGCTTGGTTACGATGAGAATGACAGCAGGCAGGTCCATGTTGCAAGGATAAGGGTAAACCGATCGTAGGTATAGGAATAGTGGCTCAGCAGGATAAAGAGTCAGACAGAGCAGAGCGAAAGAGGTGAGTTTTAAGGAGAGATTTGAAGGTATGAAGGGAGGGGGCAAGGCGGATGTGGACAGGGAGGGAGTTCCAGGCATGGGGGGCAGCAAGTGAGAAGGGACGAAGGCGCTTAGGGGAGCAGGGAAGGCGTGGAAGGGTGAGAGAAGGGACAGAGGAGGAGCGAAGTGCACGGGCTGGAGTATGGAGGGCGATAAGTGCAGAGAGGTAGGGGGGAGCAAGGTTGTGAAGAGCTTTATAGGTGAAGACTAGGAGCTTGTGCAGGATTCGTTCAGGAAGGGGAAGCCAGTGAAGCGAAGAGAGGAGGGGCTGCACATGGTCGAAGCGACTGGCGAGGTAGATGACCCTGGCAGCAGAGTTTTGGACAGAGATGAGGGGAGAAAGGTGAGACCGGGGAAGGCCAGTGAGAAGGAGGTTACAGTAATCGAGGCGAGAGATGACCAGAGCATGAACAAGAGTTTTGGCAGACGAGACAGAGAGAAAAGGGCGAATCTTAGTAATGTTATGGAGGGAGAAGCGACAGGATTTAGCAATGACAATGTAATGACAATTCATTAAAACAGTGCCATCAAGCTCTGTAGAGAATGTGAGGTGACAAAAAAAAATATTTTAGCAAAGTATATGAACAGAATTAGTTGTGTGTCTTAAATCCTTCATTATAAGGCATGTTTTCCAGACATCAGATTATTCTAGTAGCTCGTTTCTATTTCTAAATCTTTTCCAAAATATTTTTTTGAAACAAGGACACAACAACTGGTGTTAGCATACCCATACAGATAATATGTATCTAAGCTATACCAATTCCATGAGATCACAGAGAGTCTATAAATGTTATACTGCTCCATGCTTTATGCTTGCTAGACCCACACTGGAGAATTCAAACCATGATCTCTGGTCATTCTTACCTACTCTCCCTTCTCCCTAATAGGGCCCAAGCAACATTTTGGTGGGCCCAAGAAAACGTATTCACACCATTCTATCCCACTCAGATTCATCATCCTATCCTGCTCAGTTGCAGCTGCTGCACTTTGGGGGCAGTGAGGAGAGCAGGACAGATGGCTCCCCACCCCACCCCGTGGAGAAACCAGGTGGGCAGGCCACTGTCAGTCATCCCACCACACCCCAGGGTGGGCCAGGACACCAGCCACATGTGGGACTAGCCCCGCCCCACCCACTATCCCATCCCCAGCCACGATGACTGGACCCACAAGTGGCGGTACATAACTGCACATTGGGCAGCCTTACCCCACTTTGGGTAAGGCGCCTATATTCTCCATCCTTGTCCTTTTCCCAAAATGGGTAAGGTTGCCCAATGCATGGTAATGTCTCATGTGGTTGTACCTGTTGTTAAGATATGCTGAATCTCTCAAGGTTTCTAAGCCAAGTAAACAGCATTCAAGTTTTCCCCTTCCACATGTTGATCCTATGTACATTTAACATTTGAGACTTATTATTTTTACATAGCTTTCAGCGTCCAAAGTGCTTTACAATCCTTATCTTGTTAACCCTCGTAACTACCATGTGAGGAAGGTTATTATCACCAGAACATAGGCTGAAAAACAGCAACTCACCAAGGCCATTATGGGACTTGAACTCTGGTATCCAAGATTGTTACCTTCAGTTTTGACCTATGTGAGATACGTTTAACAGATTG
>QEPC01000241.1:992297-1019745 GCA_003113815.1 Sphenodon punctatus | reverse complement strand
ATGTTTTTCTATGTTTTCATAAATATTTTCAATTATATTCTTATTACTAATTATGTGTTTCTCTTTATTTATGTAGTCATTTTAATCTCTCTGGGTATTAGCATAATTTAGCTGTTTGTCCAGGTTTTGAACCTACATAATTATTAATTAATTATCAATTAGGAAATGGATCCAAATAAATCAATATTACCTTAAACCTGGCAACAAGATGCAGGTTCAACACCTTACTAAGCTACACTGGCTCTTAGCTTTACAACAATTCCAAGTAAAAAGCATCTCGTGAGGTAAATTTTTAAGACCACGAACCATTTACTCCAAGAACTATGCGCTTCAATGGGATTGCTCCGGAGTAAGTGGCTTGCTGATCATGGCTAAAGAGTGCAAAATATGTCTTTTTAATGATTAAATAATCCTTTAGGAAGTCTAATGCAAGAGCTTGTATTTAGAAACGTCAAAGAAAAACAAAGCCATTTTTTTCAGAGTGGGAAACCGCTGGTTTATAACTGCAGATTTTCCCCTCAACTGATCCCTTTGGAGCTTGGAACAAAATTAAATGAAAAAGATGACATGAGTAGTGGGGGGGGGAGGGAGGAGAGAGAGAGAGACAGACAGAGACAGAGACAGAGAGACTAGACATTTAATAAACCACCAGCGCAAGATTTTTTCATTAAGCATGTCTTCTCTTGTATCTATAGCACTTTCACCTGTTTTATCCAGGGAGAAGGGTAGAATGTGCTTCTGCCTGCAGTTTGTCATTCCCTTTCTTAAGCACATCACACCTGCACCCACAAACACACTTCACGCTGCCAAATTCTGGAGTACCAATCTGCATGTACCCAGGCAGGATAGCCATTTTGCTGACTATCCCCTGTGCCTGAGGGACATCGGCTCATCCCCATCAAATCAGCTTTTCCTGAGACGTATTTGGAAGCTCTGTCACCAAGGAGCCAGAACTCTAAGGAGGATAATTTATTGCAGAGGTTCACCTTGGAAGCTGTAACAAAATATATTCATATCTGGGAAAATCAAAGGAATTGGGGGCTACAAAAAAACAAGCAAACCACACATTGACCCAGTTCCTGACCAACAATGAAAAGAGAGATTGTTGCAGCTTGGGAAAGGTGTGTGTGAAGGGAGTTTTATGTCTCATTTTCTCTTTACCTAGTTTGGGAGTAATTGTGCATTGGCATGGTCCATCAGGTTTGAAGGCATCTGATCATCTGTCTGTTATAAAGCTACTCCTGCTACCCCGTCTTTCCCCTTTATAGACATGCGAATGAGTTGTTGCAATAGCTGCTATTGTCTCCCTTGCTCAATGCTAAGAAATCATCTAGTAAATAAGTACAGCAGATGTCATATCTTACTCAGAGAGAGAGGAAGAGCTATGCCCGATGCACCCCTCCCTCACACTAACTCTTGAATGCAAGAAGCTAAGATAGGAACAGGCCTCCTCTTTCTAAGGCCTTTCAAGTGAGCCTGAACTACTGCCAATGTGGCTCAGCACTGGAGAAGGAAGAGAAGAAAAGACAGGACTTACCACTTGGCCAATCAGAGATGAGTTTAGCCCTACTGACTCTCTTCTCCTCCCATCCAGCCAGGAAGGGAGGGAGTTCAGGTGTAGAGTTGAATTAATTATTATGATTATTATTATTTTATTTCACAGATTTTTACCCCGCTCTTCCCGCCACAGGCGGCCCAGAGCGGCTAACAATGATAAAAAAATATAAATATAATATAAAACAATTAAAAACATTTTAAAACATAAGAATCAAAGCAGGGGAAAAACCCCACTCTCCCCACCTCTTCATCCCCACTCACCCCTTACCCTTCTCCCTCACCAAATGCCTGATGGAACAGCTAGATCTTACAGTTCCTATGGAAATCCAGGAGGTCCGGAGCCAGACGATCCCCCACCGGAGGAAATTCCAGAGGTGCGGCGCGGCCACCGAGAACGCCCTATCCTGTGTGGTCCCCCGGGAAACCTGGGGGACCTCTAACATGGCACCCAGGGAGTGAGGCGGTCTCACAGATAAGCAGGGCCCAGGCCATGTAAGGCTTTATATGTTAAAACCAACTTTGAATTGGGCCCAGAAGGCTATTGACAGCCAGTGCAGAGATCGGAGCACTGGTGTAATGTGCTCCCGGCAACCCAGCCCCACCAAGAGTCAGGCCGCCGCATTCTGAACCAGCTGAAGCTTCCAAGCCTCACCATAGGTAGTCCCACGTAGAGAGCGTTACAGTAGTCTAACTGAGAGGTAATAAAGGCATGGATGATTGTCGACAGGTCAGGAACCGAAACCAGCAGCCAAAGCCACCACACCAGATGTAACTGGTGGAAGGCACCCCTTGCCACAGCCTCCACCTGGAGATCCAGGCGGAGCTGCGCATCGAGGAGCACCCCCAGGTTCCGTACATAGGAAGTCATCAGAGGACAGACTCATCAATCGACGGAGCTGTCAACTCCGCCGACTTACCCACTAACATCCCCTCTGTCTTTTCAGGATTCAGTCATAGTCGGTTAACCCTCATCCAGTCCCCCACCGCTGCCAAACACCGGGTAAGCACCGAGACAGCCAGACCTGGGTTGGTCAAAAATTAGAGATACAGTTGGGTGTCATTTGCATACTAATGACACCTCACCCTGAACTCTCTGATCACCTCACCAACTGTGGCTGCATATACACGTTGAACAGGAGAGGGGACAAAAACGAACCCTGCGAGACCCCACATGGAAGGTCTCGGTAAGATGAAAAATAATCACTGAGTACCACCCGTTGAGTTCTTCTGGTTAGGAATGAGTGGAACCATTCAACAACAATCCCGCCCACCCCCGCACTGTCCCGCAGGTGCATCACCAACATCTCGTGATCAACGGTATCAAATGCTGCCGACAGATCTAAAAGGACCAATAGGGTTGAACGACCCTGGACCTTTTCCCAGCAAAGGTCATCCACCAAGGCCACAAGCTCTGTCTCAGTGCCATGACCTGGACAGAAACCAGACTGCGAAGGATCAAGATAACCGACGCTATCGAGATGCTCCTGGAGCTGCTGAGCCACTACCCGTTCAATAACCTTCCCTAAAAAGGGAAAGTTAGAGACAGGCTGATAGCTGGCAGGGGAGTCAGTGTCAAGCAATGGCTTCTTGAGCAGAGGCCGCACCACCACCTCTTTGAGACAGCCTGGCACTCTGCCCTCCCGCAGGGAGGCGTTGACCACCCCAGCCAGCAACGGCCCTATTGTCTCCCGACAGCTCTTAACCAACCAGGACAGGCATGGATATAATTCACAAGAGGTGGCTCGAACAGCCTCAAGTGCCCCCATCACATCAGTGGCTGTCACCAACTGAAAGTGATCCCATAAAGTCGGACAAGCCAGGGCTTCTACAACCTCTACCTCCTCTACTGCAATAAGTGCGGCATTGAGGTCTTGGTGAATACGAGTGATTTTCTCCACAAAATAATCCGCAAAAAGGTCACAGTGGGTGGAAGATGACTCAGCCACCAGGTTGAGGGAGGCCGGACTGACCAGTCCCCATACAACCCGGAATAGCTCCGCCGGACGGGATTTCACCAATACTATGAGGACAGCAAAGAACTCCCTTTTTGCTGCCCGCATAGCCACGGCATAGGCTCGTAAATTAGCTCTATGTTGCAATTTGTCAGCTTCAGTTCAAGATTGATGCCACCATCACTCCAACCGTCACCCATCTTGCTTCAGGGACTGCAGTTCCTCGGAGAACCAAGGGTGCCTGCAGGGCCGTCGCCTGGGCAATGCACACCTGGTAGGGATGTGTGAACAGAACCGGGTTCGGAAATTCGGTTCGGTTCAAAAGTTCGGTTCGGTTGACCGAACAATTCGAGTTTTGTCGAATACCAACTGAGTTCATGCATTCAAAACTGGGGGTTTTGGCCTTCTAAACAGGTTCAGATTTGACTGAACAGTTCGGTCGAATTCGAGTTCGGTTCGAAAGTTCGGTTCGGTCAACCAAACTATTCGAGTTCGGTCCGAACTCTGAACTTCTGAATTGCGTTCGCACATCCCTAACCTGGGAGCTGTATGATCGATGGCCTCCATCAGCAAGATGTTCCATAGCTTGAAAAGGTTATCGATGAGATGGTCATCGAGGTCAGAGGGTAGCTCCCCCAGAGGCCTAGAAACTGCACCGGGTCCATCAGCCTCCGGGGGCAGACCATGCTAATAGGTTCTGCACCTTGCCGGGGGCAGACGTGTGTTAGAAGGGAAGTCTGTATGAGGTAATGATCTGTCCATGATAAGGGCACAGTTGATGTCTCCCCCATTAACGGAGCACCCGCATCAAGGCCAGTGCAAAACATGAGGTCCAAGGTATGTCCTCCAAGATGCGTTGGGCCGTTGACCCTCTGGGACAGGCCTATGGTTGCCATTAGGGGTGCGCGAACATCCGGGGGTTTGGGGTTTGGCTGTTTGGCCTGAACCTGTTCAGGGGGGTCAAACCTGTTCGGGCAGGGGGGAACCCGGTTTCCCCTCCCTCCAGGCTGCATGGGTGGAAGGGGCACCGGAGCTCACCTCTCTCCCACCCTGTGCAGCCTACAATTTTTTTTAAAACCCTCCACCCCAGGGATCACCCTACCTAGTGATACGAGGACTCTGGCCCTGGGTCCCACAGCGGCAGCAGCAGCAGGGCCGGCTCCGGTGGTGCTGCGGAGTGCTTCAGGTCCCTACTTCCTGGACACGTGACTGGATCAGGTGACCTGGAAGGCCTTGTAGAGGCCTGAAGTGCTCCGCAGTGCTGCCAGAGCCGGCCCCACTGCCACCACTAGACCTGGGGCCAGAGTCCTAGCACCACCAGGTAGGTCAGGCTCCAGTCCCGAGTCCTGCAGTAGCACCGGGGCCAGCTCCGGTGGTGCTCTTCTAGGCTTTCCGGGTCACCTGACCCGGAAGTAGCAGCCTGAAGCACTTCGCAGTGCCGCCAGACCCAGACCCACTGCCGCTGCTGCCATGGGACCCAAGGCCAGAACCCCAGCGCCACCAGGTAGGGGGATCCCTGGAGTGGGGGGGTTAAAATATAAAAATATATATATATATATATATATATATATTGTAGGCTGCGCTGGGTGGGGGGGAGGTGAGCTCCAGCGTCCCTTCCACCAATGCAGCCTGGAGGGTGGGGAAACTGGGTTCCCCCCTGCCCCCTGGCCAAACGGGTTCAGAACCCGCACTTCGTGTGGCCGGTTTGGGCGGGGGGCAGTTTGGGTTCAGGATGTTCGCAGATGGCCCGAACACCCCTAGTTTGGGCCGAACCCCCAAACTGTGTTCACACATCCCTAGTTGCCATGGCGGCCATGAACTCATGCTTGGCTCCCCCGAGCACTGCATCAGCGTGAATGTTGAAGTCCCCCAGGACTATCATCCTGGAGGACCACACCACCTCCGACACAGCCTCAGCCAGAGCATGCAGGGAGACCGCTGTACTGGTAGGTGCACTGCACGGTATACCAGCAACACTCCCCAACTGTCCCCCGCCAAATCAAACACAAGGTGGAGACCTTCAGTGTCTACCATGGTCCACACTGGATACCTCCTCACAGACCACTCTTCCTTAAAAATCATAGCTACACCACCACCCCATCCCTCCAACTGCGGCTGGTGCTGTACAGAATACCCGATTGGAACAAAATCAGCCAAGATAGGTCCTGATTCATTGTCCAGCCAGGTTTCTGTGATACAAGCAAGATCAGCAGCACAGTTCAGGATCACCTCCTGGACTGTTATTGCCTTATTCGCCACCGACCTCACATTTAACAGCATCAAAACCAGGCCAAGGGCCCCCTGATCAAGATCCACTTGCTCAACTGCTAGGGGAGGGGTAAGCAGAACATGCACTAAACATCTGTTCTGCCTCACCACCCCCACTCTCCTCCCCCTGAGACCATATCTCCCCTGGCCCGTCACAACCCCAATAGCTGCGCCTACCCCCCTGGCTGCCCCCCACCCCAGTCCCTCTCCCCGGCTGTCCTGCCAGGACAGTGAGGGAGATCTGTCATGTATCCTGTATATAGGCATATATGGTTGACTATCTGTGTTTCAATATATTGGAAATCAGAATTAGCCTCTCTGTATGATGACTTCTTAAAAGAGCTGTCCTATAGTGACCTCTCTATTGAACTCTTGACCAGATACTGGAAAATCAGCCTGTATACTGGAATAGATGATGTAATCAAGTCTGTTTCTTAATGAAATTAACAGTTTCTGTTGATTAGAGTCAAAATATGTGAGTCCCAGGCAGGGCAGGAAGAGGACTTGCTTGTTTGGAGTTTACTCATTGTTAATCCTATCTATATGATAGCAACCTGTTTAGTATGTATCAACAGGCTTCTTACTATGTATTTTGAGAAAAAAACCCTCCCTGTCAGCAGTTTTGGCCTGACATCATTTTTAGCTGACCTCCAAGCATCTTTCATTCTATAAGAAGAGAGAGGAAAGATGGATTTTTCAGAAAGCTTCCTTTCCTGAAGCTTCTCTCACTTCTTTCATCTGGCAGAATGGAGAAAGAACTGGGTAATATGTTATGTCCTATATGATGCACTGAGTCAACCATAGCAATAATACTTAGAGGATATGTTATATCTTATAGATGTTAAGATCTTTGAATTTGTAACAGAGCTGTTCTCCGAACAGAAATGTCTTTCTAAACCATGTACTTTTAACTGACACTGTTTCTTTTGTACTATGTCTTTATTTGAACTTAAGTAAACTATTGCTTCATATTTTATAATATTCATAAGTCTCATAGCCTCATTTATATAAATGAATTGGTCTTTACTATACTTTGCTGATCTGGCTGGCTTATTAGCAAAGTGTAAACTCTAATTCCACATATTGGAAAAGAGTGCCCTATTCCCAGACCAGATCATGTCAGGTCTGGACCACTAAGTGCCTTTTCCTTTTGGGGAAACTGAGGCACAACATGACAGATCCCCACCCCTCCCCATGACACCCTCTCTCACAGGAAGCTGACCCACTCTATCCCTCAGGTAATGCCCCCCCATCTCACTGGGCAGCAGAGCCTGCTCCCCCCTTCCCCCGCCTCCCCCCCCGGCCCTCCTCTGCCTTCGTTCTGCACCCCCTCTCCCACCAGCATTACCCAGACCCCACCAAGGGCCATGCCCAAGGGACATTGGGTGTGGCCCTTAGGCGCACTGCCTGTGGCACGCACCTGAGGCACAACCAGGCCACCAGCCGCCTTTGGCCCTGCAAGGCCGGAAGTGGAATCCTGAGTGCCTGCCCTGCCCCCTCCTCCAACCGGGGGAGATGACAACAGGGACCGGCTACTCACTGTCTCTCCGGTCTGGTGGGGATCTCTGCCCCGCCACTCTCGCTGCTGCCACCGCATCTACTGGTCAGTTTCAGGGTGGGTGGAAGATGGGATGTGCCCCCACTTGCTTGTGACGTGGCCCAGCCACCAGCCACCTTTGGCCCTGCCAGGCCGGAAGTGAAAGCCTGAGTGCCAGCCCCACCCCGTCCTCCAACTGGGAGAGGGGGAGATGACAACAGAGGATGGCTACTCACTTTAATAATAATACTTTATTAGGAGTTTAGCTATCACTGTACTCCGAAACAAACAACAAAACAAATAACAAATGACATAATACATTATGCAAAAATGAACACAAAACTCATCGTAGTAAAACACAAAGGTGTCACCGCCTAGCATACCACCTAATTGAATGGTACGCATATAAGCAATACGACATGCAATCGTTACAACATAAATAAATAAATAAATAAATAAATGCAACGTCTTAATATTTAGAGCAAAAATACTGCATATTATAACCTAGTCCAACAATACCCAGAAAACAAACCAAAATATCTTCCTAACATACCCATACCCATAAATGATGGACAATTTATAAATAAGCATGTCTGTTGAATGGTGCCTAAGGAGCAGGATAACGAGAAGCTGAAAATAATCCAGAAACAATTGCCTAACAAGAACTCCATATGAACAAGGACAATCATACACTCCAATCATAATTGGGCAGGCCCACCCACCTTCGATCTTCCAACCACTAGCTTGCTTCGCTTGCCTGCCAAACAAGCGAAGGTTGCCAAAGCCAGCATTTCCTTCTTCCCTTTTAGGGCCATTAAATGCAGATAACTAGCCTCCGGGTAAGGGTCCATGCGACTATGCAACAAAGGTCCCAGCCACGTTGACCTTAGCCAGTGATAATAGGGGCAACGTAATAAAACATGCCCTATTGATTCCACCTCCTGAAGACTGCAGGGACACAATCTTAGATGGAGCGGTAACTGCTTAAATCTGCCTTCCACTACCGCCGATGGTACAAGTTGGAAACGGAGTTGTGTGTACCATCGGCGGAGTTTAGGGCAGGTGAATAAATCAAGATATGGCTCAAATTCAGCTAATTTTTTAATGGTTGCCAGCAAAGGGGCCACTTTCCAATGGGCCACAATTGACAGACAAGGGATGGCTACTCACTATCTCTCCAGTCCAGTGGGGGTCTCGACCCCGCCTCTCTTACTGCCACCCTTGCCTCTGCTGGTCAGTTTTGTGGTGGGGGGTGGAACATGGGACATGCCCCCACTTGCTTACTTAACTACTAAAGTTAGTATCTGCAAGCAATGCCCACATTTTGGGGCACGTGACGGGCTACCTGAAGACCAATCATGTGCCCGATGGCCAAAAATGCAAGCATTGCCCAGAGAAACAGATAAGTCTCAGCCGGGAACACTTCAGAACTTGACTCCACAGCGCTTCAGCCAGGGTTTGTCAATTTCAAAGGCAGGCAGGCCGGGGATCCGTCCCCCTCCCCGCCCCCCACCCCGGCACGCTGATAGGCACTGTGGCCAGGAAGTGCTTTTGAAACTGACACGCTTCAACTGAGATCGCTGTGGAGTCTGACTCTACCGTGGTTCCAGCCAGGGACTGTTACTTTCAAAGGCCGGCCAGCACTTCTCCCAACAGTGCCTGAAAGGTCACTTTCAAATATCAGCTAGTGCCTCTCCCCCCAGAGTGCCTCTCAGGTGAGAGGCACTGTGGTGGTGGTGGGGGAGCAGCCTTAGAAACTGACATGCCCCAGCTAGGACCAACATGGAGCTGTGCTCTGCAGCAGTCCCAGGAGGCACCTGTCACTTTCAAAGGCCAGTAGCCCCTCAGGTCCTAGTCAGGCATTGATGGTGCCCAAATGGGGCCCAGTTGACTCAAGCACTCCAGATTCATTGTGGGTGCCCAAATCTTAGGGTGCCACCCAGTTGCTGCTTTAATCAGGAGCTACGCTCAAATTTCAACTTCAGCAACGTGGACCGACCTGACTGTGTGCAATGAGGAACTGCGGTGCATAGAAACAGGCTCTATGGGCCAAATATGGACCACCACCAGCCATCTGTTAAGAAACATTGTCACATGGACTGATGAGTTAAATACCAAGGCATCCGGGCCTACGCTAGATGTATATCTGCTAGTAAAATGTAGGGGACCATATTTGGATAGTTTGGGGGCAGGATTGCACAAAACCTAGAGTCACCTGCATGACTAAAGCCACTGTTGGCACCAGTCTGTCTGGACTTTGATTTACACTGCTGATATTTTTTAATGGACCTCAGGGTCTGTGAAGCATTCCTTGGGGGTCTGTGGCAAGACCCAGCTGCTGCAAGTCACATGGTTGTTAAATGTATGCAAACTAGTTGGGGGTACTTGACACTTCACTAAAGTTGAAAAGGGGGTACACAGAAACAAAACGTTTGTGAACCACTGGTGTAGAGGGTAGGAAGGTGCTGCAGCGAACATTACCACAGCTGAGGGACACAAGTAATCCATATGTCATCAAGTTACAGCCTGCAGAGTCCACAGAGATCAGTTTACTTTGGTTTCCAATAAAAAATGATAATCACCATGTCCGTCCATGTCACATGATTCATATGGAACTTCTGACATATAGAGTGTTTTATGAACTACACACATGCAGGACTGTGCCCTAATAGGTTGCTTGGTCCGAGGGACAACAGCTACAAGACTAGAGCTGACACAATTTCTCTGGCAAAAGGTCAGCTGCCCTGGCAGATTGATTTCCTTACCCAGGTCTGTAAGGTCCAGGCTCAAAATAGGACTGCTTAATTTAATCTATCTTTCTTTTTCTCTCTATAAGAAAAAGACCCCTCCTCTTGCAAAAATATGGAGGGAGATATTTATTTATACATTTATGTCTTCAAAATTAACTTTTAGCCATGATGGAATGGAAATGGGACACTCTGTGGAGCATGCCCAGTTTCAGCAAGGAAACTCAGGATAGATGTATATTTTCATTGCTCAATCCACCTTTCAGTTCCGAATGGAAACAACATCACTCTCCATAGTCACTTGAGTTCCTAGACTACAGGCAATGCATCAGGATGGCAAAAGGTCTACTGACAGATCATCTATCAGTTTTGCTGGAGAGCAGTTGGGTCAAGATGGGTAGCCCAGATAATGCTACACTAAGTTCCACATTTCGGGCAGGAAAGCTTCTCAGTGTGACGAATGTGCCCTGCTGACACACTACATATCCTTCTTCAGTTTCATCACACCTGTTGTCATTGATATACTGAAATACAATATCTGAACTGTCATGGCTTCTCAAGTTAATCTTCTACATGGGTTCTGATTGTAGAGAGCACTTGGGAAACCCATTAGGAACACAGGTAAATGCCATTATAGTGTCAGACAGGAAAAGAATTGGACACAGGCCTGTGGCAGGCTAGAGGTTCATAAATGACACACGGACAGGAAAAAACCCAAGTGGATGTTGTACACTCGTTGCTAAAGTGGGACAATGAGCCAGGAACTTATCTTTCTGAACGGTCCCCATATCTGATATGCTGTTTAAGAGCAGAGCATACTCTAATGCTCTGCACAGAGCCAAATCGAATACTTGATTTTATATTTGCGGATATTATTTGAGGTTTCAAATAGCCATCAAAATATCGGAATACTATCTGTATCCAAAACCAAATATTCACATATTCATTTATTTGGTTAATTTCATTTAACTTATTCAGTTATTCAGTTTGGTTATTCGATATTTTGCTTACTTCATTTTGGCACTATTTAATGATACTGCACAGACACAGTGACCAAAATAATGAATAACCAGACTGAAGAACCAAACCGAAAATATCTGAAATGGATATCTGAATGAAAAAAGATGAATAACGGTTTGTATCCACTCAATCAGATCTGGACTGAAGCAGCAAATTTATCAGAGAATATATTTGCATCAAGTATTCATTTCAGCTGGAGATGTGGGTGGGAGTAACTCTGCATAATCTGGTACAGAATGAATTCTCTGGTCCTCCCTATACCACCTGACTATGTGGGCACAGGCGAAAGTAAGAGCCTATAGGAAGAATTGCCTTTCTCCTAGACACAGTCAAGCAATCAATGCAAGTACAGTATCAGAGTGTCACAACCTTTATGATTCAAAGCCTGTTAGCAGAGTTCTGGGAGGCATTTACAGCAAAGCTGCATGTTTTCTATGAAAGGTGATGGACTGCAGTGCTATTGTTAGTCAACACAGCAGATGCTGACCAACTGTTCCTTCTCAGAAGCACATGCTCAGTTCAATCACCACTGCAATATCTGGGTGACGCAAAACATGGAGGTAGAGCCAATGGAGAAGAAATAACCTTGGCACCTGAATAAGGAGGAGGGTTTTTGACAGTGGGGCTTCAAAAAGCCCTTACAACCTCTGCAGAGGAAATGTAATTTTCTCTGAGAAAGGTCACATTTTTTTAGCCGAGGTGATTTGACATGTCCTTGCTGGCTTCAGGTTGCAGATAATGTGGTTGTGTCTCATGTGAAGCATTGTTCGAATATATTTTTGTAATTATTCCCGCATTTGATTTCCAAGAATTATGTCTTCTCTCTTTCCCAGTAGCAGAGTTGTGTGTGTGTGTAGAAAGCATCACATTCCTGGAATGAAATTGTTTTTAGAAGGTGAATATTGCAGAGAGAAGCCAGGCATTACAAAAAGCACTCTCGGTCACAGTTTTACTTCAAGGTCCTGCAGAGATACAATTAACATTATGAGCTAAAGGCTCACATTTTCAAAAACACGTAGTGATATTGGGTGCATGAGTTCTTAGCTGCTCAAAAGGAGAAAGACTTACGTTTAGGATGTTGACTTGGTCACCTCGATCAAACATTTGTGCAATCCATTATGCACTTTATTCTATTGAAATAGCAGGATATAAAAAGATAAATAGTATTCTTCCTTCTCAATCTGCTTTCACATGTCCCACTACAATCATCATGGAAAGGAGCCATAGAGTTTGGAGAAGAGCACTCTGTTTTGAATTCTAGTACAAGCCCAATGGAATATTGAAAATGAGATGCCGTCCCCCTCTTGTTTGTTACAGTCATCTTTAGCACCTGTTCCTTGTAAAATTGAAAGTTTGGTTTTTTGTTTGCTTTTCTATATATCACACCTCAGAACTTTACAAGAGCTGAAACAAATAGGCATTTTTGTATAACCCACTGAATAGCCATATAATTATTTGCAATAGAAAGGATATTTGCATATCCATTTTACATTCACTTGGTTATTTTGGTCACACCAGTTTGGTATTTTTGTCATTTTGGTGTTTGGGTTATTTTGTTTTGGCACTATTTACAGCTATTGCACACTATGAACAAGCTCCAACAAGGGGACAGAGTGCCACGCAGCAGTGCCAGCAGTAGAGGGTATGGAAGGCCCCAACAGGCAGCACAGTTAGCACCCACCCAGCTAAACAGGGGTCAGAGTAAAGCAGGACAGCAGGGAGGATTCAGGTCACAAGGTGAGCACCGTCCACGGTAGCAAAAACAGGTAACATAGCAGGGAACCAAGGCAGGAACCACACATGCTGCCGCCATGATGGGGAGGAATCAATAACAGTCCCCATCGCCACCCACAGTGTGACCCATACAAGGGAGCTGGGGTCCGCATGCAAGGAGTAGGGGCAGCATTGGCAGGGGGAGTAAATTGGGTAGGAGTGGATGTGGGGGGACATAACGGGGACAGAGAGGGAACGGGTTGAGTAAAGCCGGTGAAGGAACATCCAGCAAGGGTGCAGGTGGCAAGGGGCTCAGTGGTGGGGCCCAGGAGCAACAAGGTCTCAGGGAGGCAGATGCCACCGTGGAAGCAGAGGCCAAGGAAAGGGTGAATGAGACAGGGAGAAGGAGTATAGCGAGGCACCGTGGGGGAAAGGAGGGAACAACCTACCTGGTACAAGGATAGTGAAGGACAGAACCCCAAGCAACACAGAGTTTTCAAGGCACTGACCTCTGACCAGTCGTGAGGCCACCCAAGCCAAGGTAAATCACATGCACGCGGGGAAGCGGCCAAGCAATGATGAGGAGAATGGATGGCCTGTGACAGTCCCCTGGGTGTGAAACCACATGAATGCGCACACCAGACCCAACCAGGCACACCATGAAATGGACAGGTGCATAACACCGCAAATGGTCAGTCAACCCCATCCCCGGCAGGAACCCAGCACAGGAGGGCAAGGAAAGACACATGGCTATAGGTGATAGTAGGTAATGAGGCAGACCCAAACCAGGGAACACAGGGTCCAATAGCGGCAAGGATGGATCACAAATCCAACACAAGAGGGGTCAGGCAACAAACAATGAGCAACAACCCAAGGTCGACTATGATACATATCACACCACACACCAACAAAGTATGCAACACTAGGTGAAATACATGGAGAGTACATGGAAGAACATACAGGCATCACCCAAAACATGCATCAAGCAACACAGGTAGCAATAAAGGTGACATCAGTCACCAGGTCCAATGAGAGCAAGATAATAATACGCATAACCACATATATGGGAAGCAAGCCAGCATGGACCACACAAAAGAAACACTGAGCGGCAGTAACAGAGCAAGACAAACACCCAATGGAGCAGGCCGATAGTACATGTAAAGTGCAGCATCCAAACAAGCAAGAATCCCAGGGCAGGGAAGTCCACAAAAGCACAACTGCGGCCAACCTGGTATCCGTCAACAGCAACACATAGTATAGGTAGCAGCCGATGATAAGGTGGCAATGAGAGAACTGCACACCACAATGTACACATCGCACAGGGATTAGAGCATGCAATAGATGCCCCTGTGGGCAATTGCCATGCCAAAATACCTCACTAGAAGCCCATGAGCCCGCACAACAGGATCCACAGCGACACCAGGAACAAAAAGATGATATGCACCATGACATACCATACCTGATGCACCATCCCATTACCCACCCAGTTCTCCCATCACAGTGGCATCCGGTACAATGGACCACAATGGAGCCACAGGTGGAGACCCTGGCACACCAGGACCATCCATGAGTGGCCCGCAAACAATGAGGACAGCACACAAATAATGTGCCATAATCAAGCAGGAAGTAAGAAGGCTACACAAGAAAAGGCCACAGCCAATATCCATAAACAAATAACCCCGCAAGGTCCGGAAACACAAAGCAGCCCCATCAACAGCATAATGGCAGTCAACATGTAACAGTACAACAGCTATACAAAAATGTAAAGTGGATATGCCTAGAAAAGGATCAACAGCATGTACACCTGAGGTCATACAGTTAACCATACCCGAGCACAACATAGAGAACAAGGAGTGCCTCCAAAACACCAACAGGCAGTGCAAGCATCCATAAACAAGAACCCAATAAAAATACCCACACACCCCTAATGCACATATGCACAACAACCACACAAAAAAGCATTCCCCTGAGAAGGCAGTAAGTTAGCAAAGATAGCAATGCAGCATACATAAGGCAGTGTCAAAACTCATGCCAGTCACATAAGGATCCATCTGCAAGGTGAAGGAGCAAGTGACAGTGCAATGCAACAGTGGGCCCATTCCCATGTCCATAGCACACACACCCATTGGCCGATGCCCCGCAGCATGGGGAGGGAGGGAAGCCCATGTACATCAACAAGGCAACAAAGCAGGACATCAAGATAAAGGAATACTCTAGCAGAATGGAGGGTGGGGGGTATCACTCCAAGACTCCATTAAGCCAATGAAAGCATGACAGTGCACAACAGGAACAGCAACAGAGGTGCTGGGGTAATAGCACAGGTAACACCAAACACCTCACCCTTCCAATACTAAACCAAAAGCAGGTACACCCACGCATGACCATAGCGGAGGACACCAAACAGCCCACTCGTGCCATGTGAGCACCCACACCAAAACAAGTCCCCCATGTTCATAACATCCGCAAAGCCAGCCAAGTATGCAAGGTACAGACAACACTGGGTTGGAGGAGTCATCATGGAGCACAGTACACAGTGCAGACGACAGTACGGAGTAACATTAGTACACCAACCGCCACCCGTTGATCCATAATAACACACCATTCGAAATCATCGAACAAATACCCTCCAAAAGGTTACCTCCAGATGCGCAGATATATCCAACACTCCCACACATAGCACTCATTGGAGATTGAATATAGTTCACACATACAAAGGTTCCAGAAGTTAATTTAACAACACAAAGTAAAGTAAACAAAAAGACAGAACGAGCCACATCGGTCAAAATGTACATGTGTACAAAATGTACGTGTGCAACACAGGCATACATATAAATATGAATCATCAACAATAAGCTAATGAAAATAATATAAATAATACAGCATACAAATTAGCTACACTCGTCCATACTACTAACTTACATGTTAAGGGATCAAAGGTATGTGGATCTCCTGCCCTGGGATGCACTGATGCAGCTGCTCTTATTACTACCGTTATGTGTACTAAGGGTGCGCACATTGCCTTATCCTGATGGAACTCTGTTTTGAAATGCTAATATCACCTGCCCTACTGTTCCTTAACATTGTAGCACTCATCTGATTAACACCCTGTCCACACTGATCACAATACAGATTCCATAGGTAGGATGTGTTTCCAGCAATCAAGGCACCAAGGCCCAGTGATAATGTCACTGCTCTGAGTGGGTGCGCATATAGAGATTGGGATGGATCTACACAAGGGGTAGGTCTTCGAGACGATGGTCTTGCAGAGGTGTGACCTGGGATATGCCAATACTAAACGTCTGCAAAGTGTGATGAGCCACATACACTGATGGGATTGCTGCAAGCCTTTAGGGGGCCCATTCACATCTCACTAATGTGGCTGGAGCACACCTTGTGCACCATGATACACATGGGGCAGCAAGGGCTGATGTTTTCAACACATACAATCCATTGCCTGGGTCAGTCTGTCCTACCGGGTACCTCTGGCTATGGTGCACGTACACAGTTATGACTCTCTCAATCAAATTTAAATAACAGCACCACGTGAGACTAACATTTATGGGATAGATCGTATGGTGACGTGTATCCATCTGACACTGAACCCAACTAACCCGTCACATCACCAGGTGTGTTCTCATGCTTACCTCTAAGGGATACACTGACATAGAGTGGGACTGGTATGGGATGGCTATATATGGCGAGTTGAACTAACAGATATTCCAAACCAAATAGTCCATATGACCAATGGGTAACCCACATTGACCATATACTCATGTAATGATATAGGTGTCCCATGGAATGGCTGTGTTGTTGACCAGTGATTCCATGATCTGGATCGTTCCCCTGTCCTCGACAGTGGGTTCCCACTCCCCCTGTACCCTGAACCAGTGTTCGGTGTGTTCATTAATCCAGCTGTGGCATGAGTATAATGATGTCACCGGTAAATACATAATCCAGCAAGGTTGCATGTGACTATATGCAATACCATGTATACATATAACTCTATAGCAGATATCGAACATCAATACTGCATACATGAACATCCCATGAACACCTAGCTTGCAACTGTGAGCATACATGAACAATGATACGGTAGACACGTAATTGGATTGTATCTGGTGCGGAGGCTGTGTCCGTACGTCTCCGGCCCGGACCTGGCCTCCCTCATCCACGCCTTCATCACCTCGAGGCTGGACTACTGCAATGCGCTCCACGTGGGGTTGCCCTTGTTTCTGGTGCAGAGGATGCAGCTAGTGCAGAATGCGATGGTCCAGCTCCTTTTGGGGACGGGCCGTCGGGAGCACATAACACCGGTGCTCCGGACTCTGCACTGGTTGCCAATAGCGAGCCGAGCCAGGTTCAAGGTTTTGGTATTGATATTTAAGGCCCTTCACGGTCTGGACCCCTCATACTTCAGGGACCGCCTTGCCCTCCATGCCCCAGAGCGGCTCCTTCGGTCTGCCGGGGGTGCCTTCTTGGAGGTCCCCCGTGTTAAGCGGGGGGCCACAATGGAGAGGGCATTCTTGGTGGCCGGGCCGCGCCTTTGGAATTCCCTCCTGGAGGAAGCTCGCCTGGCTCCAAGCCTTTTAACATCCCAGCAAATTTGTAAAACCTGGCTGTTCGCCCAGGCCTTTGGGGAGGGGGGGGGTTAGGTTTTTTTTATCCCCCTCCACCCTTATTTATTGTTTTATCATGTGCCTAGCCCTGTTTTAATATTATTATGATTGTTTAAAATTTTATATGATTGTATTTTTATGTTTTAAAATTGTTAGCCGCCCCGAGCTGTTTTCAGGAGGGGCGGGATATAAATCGATTAATTCAATAAATAAATAAATAAATAAAATAAAGGTGTTGGTCCACAGCTAAATCAATCACTTGTGAGTACATCATCCAGATGTTATACCACATGAGGTATATAGATTGATGTCGATACTATGTAGGACTGGTAATGTTTGCCCGTACAGTACCCTCACATTAGTGTGGGCATATATATGCATTCGTAGTTGCTTGCAAGTGGATTCTATTACACCTCATAAAGCTATATGCCTTAGCGATGGTGCTTTTGCAATGGCTCAATAATAAAAATACATATATAGGGTTTGCGTTACGGTCTATTAGGGCTCCTTTATGGATGGGTCTCTCTGTCATCATTCATATAATGATGCTTGCATGATAATAACACAAATGACCTCCTTGTATGTGGTATGGTCTTGCTCCGCATTCACATCCCCCCTACCACATCTCAATGTGACATGGGTCCTAGTGTTGTGTTGGTGTTATCAACCAAGCACTCATCGCACAAGGAAAGAGCCTATGCTAGGCGCTGCATGCCGACACAGATGTCCACCACCACCACCAGCCATGGTTTAGACACATGTCACAGTGCTTCCCATTTGTTATGATAGTCATGCTACACAGGGGGACATGGGACATATGTACTTACCAGAGCCATACTCCCAGCTAGCAAAAAGTCCCCATACTGCCTCTGATCTTATAAGAGTGGCAACACGTGTCTCCAGGTAACTCAACGGATTTGTAGTTGTACCTTCCAGACCGTGCCCTTGGTCATTCATCTCTCCAAGCTTTGCCTTCACCCTGTGAGTGGCGTCCTGCCACTTGTGTTTGCATGCCTTGTCTGTACGTGGATGGAAACCAAATGCGGTAACACTGGAACTCACACCGCCTCAGAACCTGCACCTACCAGTGACAGCTGTTCCTGAGGAATCATGCCCCATCTAATGCAGGGGATCGGCTACAGCCATGTCAATCAAGGGTCTGACCTCTTGGATTATCCAATTGGGTTGCCTTCTTTGTGCTCTCAGGCCACGTTGGCCTCAAGCTGTGTTTCCAGTGTTATCGGAATCTGTACACCTCATTGTTGGAGAAGGGTTGTGGCTTGTTCTCTTTGCATCCTGGTCTCCCTCATCCAATGACATATAACTTGACAAGAGGCATTCAGGTAGGAGTGTTGGCCCATCATTGCTGCTCCAAGATCTATCACTGCCCCGGCGTTTCCTCTTGGACGTGGCCTTCCCTCCGCCCAGCATGTTGCACACAAACTCTATGGGGTTAGCACAGCCTCCCTTTGACCTCATCACTGGCAATATACATATGTAAGGATCAGCTGTGGAGGGTGATCACCAGACAACCACCCATTTTCTGCACTTGGTAATGGTTGGTTGTTTAGCAACCTTGGAGTTCCCCTCATTATGTATGTGTTGCCCCTCTTGCTGAAAAGGGTTGGTTGATGCCAGGGATCATTTTGCTACAGTGCAACAGCCTCCATTCAAACATTCAAATGACAGAATAACATGGGATCATTCAGTGGTATGATCCAACTTATGTGCGAGTCATTATGATTGCCACTGCTGTGGTACATTATATTCAGCAACAACCGGGCATGCACATTATCAACAGATGTGTTAGCATACTGGTTCCGCTTCCTATTATCCTATCACAGTGGAGATGGGGCTTGTGCTCCTTTTCCTATATGACCTCAGTATCACGGCAGTTAGGCGACACCATTGCTATGGAGTTGTTTTGTAGGTTATTGATGTTTGCTATGTTGGGATTGTTGACCACTCCATGTTGTTTGCTGGCACATCCAATTATCCATCCCTGTTGGCGTTCCATTCCAACATCAGACTATGACTACATTGTGTACTTCCAGTTGGACAGGGACAGGCACCGCATAAAGAAGCTATGCAGAATCCTTCGACCACATTGGGAACAACGACGACACAATAGTTGAAACATACCCCCAATCCAGATGGTCTTGGTTTCCCTTAGCGTCCTCGGTACAGGGTCATTTCAACATGTTATGGGTGAGGTATTTTCTTTACCGCAGTCATCTGTATCCCGTTGTAGACATTATCTCGATGCGATGCTGTTACATGCTCATGAGTTTATACTATTTCCAACGTCTGATAGTGATCTTATGTGAACAAAGTCATCATTTTTGGAACTAGCTGGTTTTCCAGATGTTGTGGGCATCATAGATGGCACCCATGTTCGCATCCAGCCACTGAGGTAATCAGAGGAGCTTTTCCGGAACCAGAGAATGCAGCATAGCATCAATAGTCAGGTTGTCTGTGATGCGAACAATGTGATCACACATGTGTGCGCCTGTTTCCCTAGCAGCGTGCATGATGCTCATGTGTTCCAGTGATCACAGCTGAGACGGGATCTGCAACTCTGGAATCCCGGCTATGGTTGACTTCTGGGTACGTGTGCACTCCCTTGGATTATCGGGCATCATGAGCTGTTGGTTGTATGTACATAACTGAGGTCTGTGTACTCATATCTTCACCACATGGACCAACCAGCCATTATTCTTGATGTAACCGAGCCAAGCGCGTGGACCTGGGACCTCACATCTTCGTGACTGTTACACTCATCTCTCCCTCTGTTCCCCTTCCTTTGTCTCCCCCCACCCCTGGTATCTCAGATTGTAAGTCGTAGGGCAGGAACAGTGTCTATTCAATTACTTTGTAAAGAGCCAGGTACATTGCTGGCGCTATATAAATGCTTGATATTATTATTATTATTATTATTATTAATAATAATAATAATAATAATAATTAATAACTGTGAGGTGAATGGCAATAATGGTAGATTGTGAACTACCAATCATTACCATCACTGCTGTAGCTCCCCACCCCTTCTCAATCTGTAATCTCAACATGATATCCTGGATCTGTGTTAATCAGGTTTGTAATATACTTTTTTATTTGGCTTCATCTAAATAGATAGGTTTATTTCAGCAAATTTGCTATATAAAGTATACATCAACACAACACATCACAAAATACACATAATAAATAAATAAATAAATAAATAAATAAAACTCTCTGCTTTTCAATAAAACAATCATACAGAGAAAACCTAAAATCATATATATATAATATCCAGATATAACAAATTCAAGATTCAAAGTTCAAAAGAGCAGGGAGCTGACCCTTCTCAAGCAACTCTACCCTCTCGACCTAGCACTAGGAGAAACATAGCCACAGTGTCATATACCATGGTCCATGTATGGGATGTACCATTCACTCCATGTGAGTGTTGGGGTCCTGTTCGATGGTTTGACCCTGATGCATTGAGGACTTATTATATAATGTGAGGAAAGTTGACTCACATTATAAATGATTGTGTTGCAAGGGAGGGACTCATGATTCCTGTTCCCTGTACTGCTCCCCCTCCCTTTGTACCCAATCATGGTGGATGGTTGTGCTATTCTAACATTTAGTGCACATTGTACCCCAACAACTATTATTGGTCCTGTGTTCCATGCATGGCAACAATGAACCACACTCCCGTAACGTACATTATATTTAACCGGTCGCATATGCTGCACTATTACTGAATTACTCCCCCGTGTCATTGGTGTTTTGGAGGTGACCAATCCATGGTATGGATGGACGTCAATGTGTTAGGGCTGTACCTCCTATTACCCTTTACTGTGTGTGATTGGGTTTTTCTTTTGGCATTTATTGGTGGGGGAGCTAACATAGTATTGCACCATTCTTACTATAACGTACTGTTTGATTAATGGGATCTCTGTTATATTGTCTACTTTGATAGGGGATCGTGGTTATCCGCTGCAGTACTACTTAATGACACCCTACATGAGGCCGGCTACCACATCAGAGAGGCACTATAACAGATCACATAAGCATACGAGGAACAGTATTGGGTGAACATTCGGTCACCTCAAAATGAGATTCAGATGTTTAGACACCTCAGGTGGATGTATCCTGACTCTCCTGACAGGGCGGCCAAGATCGTTGTGGCATCGTGCATTGGTATTTTCAGATGTTACGAGATCACAGTCAACCACAGTCAATTCCCTGTGGTGGCTGCGATCACGTAACGTCTGTTGGGGGGGAACGGATGCTCCCCCCCAGATGTTGCCATGGTGGGGAATCACTTTTGTCACATGAGCGGCCGAAGCGATTGAAGACGATTCCCCGCCGTGATGAACCCCACCATCACTTCTGGATGGCGGCCATGGCCCGGAATCCCCACAGGGATTCCAGCCCGTGGCCAAATCGGGTGAGCGCTGCAGCCACATTGGCCGCTGCGGCCACCCGTCTCCCCAGAGGGCGGGCAGCGGGGAGCGTGGAGGGGGTGGGGCCATCCGGCCGCACGTTGCGCCACGCGGCCCCGCCCCCTCCCCAGTTCCCCGCTGGGATCCCCCGGCACATCTGTTAGGGCGTGACGGGGTCATCCTGGCGGGGGATGAATTAATTGTTTTCGTGATGGGGCCAATTGGCCCCGTCATGTCTGAAAACACCCCATGTTGCACAACATGGCGATTCAACGCAAATTGCCACTGCTATTTGATGTGTCAGATTGTGTACCTATGGTTGCCGATGTTTTTGCTGCTGCTGTTCATAGGGATCCTGCAGCTGATCAACAAGGGGTAGTGCGCAGGGATCACATTACTAGAACATATTTTTAATGTTGACTCCTATCCCCTCGTTCTATATTATTATGTGCACATGCGATATATGTGACCCTTAAACAAACTGTTACCTGTTTTCTCTATGAACACTTGGCTAACCACTTACTGGTTTGAATTACACCATGGTATTGCAGAAATGTATTTACGAGCAGCTAGTTATGCATTGTTTCCTGTTTAGGTTGGTGTGCTCCAGTTCGCATAGGTGTTATTCTTGTGGTCCATGTGTTCCAATGCTTTAATTTACTGTGACCTGTCATTATGTAAGGGCACGTTCTGCATAACATCATGTGTGGAGCAGTCTTATGTGTGTGTTTGATGCATACCACTATCCTGTGACATGTCTATGTTTGGTATGAGTGGTGACCCTGACCTACCTCTTGCAAGTGTTGTGATGTGGTCATGAGTTTGTTGATGTTGGGTTTCTTATTTTTGGTACTCTGTCCTCCCTCCTACCTGTACAGCCATTTATAGTGCTGTATTTAATTTATGTTTGTGCACTCTATTCACAACTTTTATGGCAGTTGCCTGTGCTGTTATTGTGCTTGGGTAGTATGTGTATATGAGTGTAACTTTTGTATTATCACTGGTATTTTCCTTGTGTCTGTGAAATTCCCTCCCCGTGGAGTCTGATTTTGCTACCACCACAGTGTTGTGCTTGCTGTTAGTCTGGGTCAGGTATTGATCTGATAGCAGCTGGAGAGTGTTCATTCCTCACTCAATGTCAGACCTTTACGTTGTGCGTGCTGGGTGTTGTCAAGTGCGCATATGTATCTGCTGCCATGCTGCACGAGCACCCTGTTTTCACTGCATCACCAGGATGCCCAAGGTACGATGGCTTCACGGGGTGGTTATGTGCTTTTTAGATTGCATTAATAGCAGTCCAGCCATTGACCAGCTAACGGCTAGCTCAAATGTTCCCAATGTGGAGGCAGGGGGCTCCATAGTTGCGGCCATGTGTGGGAAGGAATTCCACAGGTCTGTAGGCCAATGCAGAGCTCGTTGGAAGCAGTTGAAATCGGCATTCTATTCAGCTGCGCCTGACAGCATGGGCCATGACCTTCACCCACTGTTCTATGCTGAGGTCTACATTATTTGGAATAAGGCTGGACGTCCTGTATTTCACAACAGGTGATGCCCAGGTGGTGTATAATCATTGCATTACTTTTGTTTTATTTTATGTGTTGTGGGGGTGGAGGGAGGGCTTATGGTCACATGTTGCATGATCTTGTTCATACATATAATTGCCCCTTTTGCTCTGTGTTGTGCTTTAGGGCAGAGTGAATTGAAGGAACGGCAGGTTGATAGCCACGAGGGAGGGGATGCGTCCAGTGCATCTAGCACTGAGGATAAAGTGGAGCACAACGACAGACCTCAACCTGTTTTGGATGCCCAGGTAGACATTGATGTGGATTATGTCACTTTAAGTGGCTCTCAGGACACCTCTGGTGACCGTGTATCAGCTACTGTGGCCACATCCCCTGAACCTGTGAGGGATCCATCATCACCCCAGCTTGCTATGGATTCTGTATTATCGCCCATGTGCACAGATGTGGATGATAGTTCACCTCATCCCCCTGATGTCACAACTTCGCCCGGTCCCGTATGCCACCTTATTATGGATCAGCTGCAGGTACTGATCACTCAGGGTGCATATCTGCCTTTCCTGCACCATTTCCTTTTTATCTATTGATCCTGTGTTATTTATCTCTCTGTGTCCCGCTCCCCCCACCACTCCATTACATCTAACCCCTACATGGATGTATAGTATGTGTAGGCCATGGTACTTTTAGGGCCTCGGATGAACCAGGGTTTCCATATGGCACCTACTCTTTTCCCGCTTGCCTCAGAGGGATGGGGTTTGTCTAATGGGTCGACTTTATTTGTTGTGGCATAGTTGGGCCCCGTAGAATGCATGGGTATTGTTTTCCTTGAATGTTTTTATGTTCCTCTCCTAGATATTGCTCTGCATATGGGTTGAGTGACCGTGTGTTATACTCTGAGTGGACTGTGCTCACATGAGATGAGCTTGTCCCCTCCCCCACCCGGATGTAGCTGGAGGGCTATAAAGCCCAGCTGCCAGCGGCTCCTTCGTTAAGGATCTACCTGGGGCTGTTTCCATCTGCTGCCGCTGAGGGGGGTCTGCTGCTGCTGTTGCTGCTTGCTCCTGCTGCTCTGCCTGGATCCATGAGACCAGCTTCCCATATTCTTCCACCCTCTGGCACTCATTGCAAGTTAAAGCCCTGTCAGTGCCAGTGCCAGCTTGTCCCCTCCCCCACCCGGAAGTAGCTGGAGGTCTATAAAGCCCAGCTGCCAGTGGACGCTGGCCGCAGGCCGTGGTCCAAAGGGCCGCAGCCAAAGGGGGCAGCACTTAGGGGCACTTCGGGGCCGCAGGGGATTCTGTGGAGCGGGGGTTCTTTTTGTGTTCAGGGTTGGTGGGGGAAGGGTAGGGGGAGTAGGAGGGTGGTTAGAGGGGTGTTTGGTGAGGGTGTCTCAGTGCTAATCCCTGGTCGCAGCAGGGGGAGCATTGGGAGGGTTATTGGTGGTGGGCAACTTTGGGGGTGGGCACCTGACCCCTGTGAGAGAGGGAAGTTGGGTGGGGGATGTTTCCTGCCAGTCTTTGGTGGCAGCAGGATGGCTGGGGAGATTGGGGGGTATGCTTGGGGGGGGTTGGAGGGGGTGAGAGGCTACAGGGTGAGCAGCCAGGTTTGGAGGGGCCAGGATTTGGTGGATGTGGCACGGCCATAGGGGTGGTTCTTGGGTGTGGACGGTATGGTCCATGGGGTTGGATGGCTTGCACCCCTAGGGGACCTAGGTGCCTGCGGGAGGTGCAGCGTACCAGTCCCCCGCTGGGGTGGGGGGAGGTGTCAGGTCCGCGGTCCACTCATGGGGGGGCTGTTATTGCTAAATGTGAGGTCCATTGTCAACAAGGCTCCAATTGTCCAGGATGTAATCTTGGATGGGGCTGTGGACCTCGCATGTATTATGGAGACCTGGCTGAATGAGATGGCTGGACCAACTTTAGCCGATCTCGTTCTGGCCGGGTACGCCATGCAGCATCAGCCCCACATGGGTGGCTGGGAAGGAGGTGTAGTGATTATTTTTAGAGAGGACTGGCCTGTTAGGAGATATCCAGTTCAGGAGATTTCAGGTATTGAGGCCCTCCATGCGGTGTTCGATTTGCCTGGGGGAAAGCTAGGGGTGCTGTTGGTATACCGGGCCCGTTCCTGTCCAGCAGCATCCCTTATCACTCTAGCAGAGCTGGCCTTGGAGGTGGCATTGGGCTCCTCCAGGACTTTGGTCCTGGGGAACTTCAACATTCACGCCGATGCTGGCCTTGTTGAGGTGGAGCGAGAATTCATGGCCGCCATGGCAACCATGGATTTGTCCCAGGAGGTTACCTGCCCGACCCACGTGGGGGGGCATACCCTCGACCTGATCTTCGGTTCTGGCCTTGAGGCAGGGGGTCCAGTTGTGGGGGAGGTTCAAGCTGTGCCCTTGTCATGGACGGACCTTTATCTCCTTCAAGCCAGTCTCTCAGCGCACCCCCTCCAGAGGGGGAAGGGACCAGTTAGGATGGTCTGCCCTCAGAGGCTGATGTAACCTCAGCGGTTCCAAGAGGTCCTGAGGGAGTTAACCTTGGACCTGGATGGTCACTCTGTTGATGAACTGATCCAGCATTGGAACAGCTTGCTGGAGGAGGCCATTGACAGGGTGGCTCCGAGACGCCCTCTGCCTCTATCTCATCACCGCAGGGCCCCTTGGTTTACTGAGGGGCTGTGGGGGATGAAGCAAGTAGGCAGGAGGCTGGAGCGACGCTGGCGTCGGACTCACTCTAACTCCGACCGACTTCTCCATAGGGTCCATTTGCTGAGGCTGTGAGGACAGCAAGGAAGGAGTTCCTTGCTGTCCTCATAGCGTCTGTGAAGTCACGCCCGGCGGAGCTGTTTCAGGTGGTGTGGGGGCTGGTTAGTCCGGCCTCTCTCCACCTGAATGGGGATGTGTCCCAGGCCCGTTGTGAGGAGTTTGTCATCTACTTCGCAGACAAGATCGCTCAGATTCAGAGCAACTTCGACGCTGGATTAGAGGCAGTAGGTAGAGAGCACGAGGTAATGGAAGCCCCGTCTGGTCCATCTTTGTGGGGGGAGTTTCAGGAAGTGATGCTGGCCGATGCGGTGGATGTCTTGGGGTCTGTGAGAGCCACCTGTTGTGAACTTGATCCGTGCCCGTCCTGGCTGATGAAAGCCTCCAGGGAGACATTGGGGACGGTGCTGGCAAGGGTGGTTAATGTATCCTTGAAGCAGGGGAGGTTGTCGTCAAGCCTCAAGGAGGCTGTGGTGCACCCCCTGCTGAAAAAAACATCGTTGGATGTGGACGCACTCGCCAGCTACCGACTTGTCTCTAACCTTCCCTTTTTAGGGAAGATTATTGAACAGTTGGTGGCGATCCAGCTCCAGGTACATCTAGATAGCTTTGGTTTCCTGGACCCTTTTCAATCTGGGTTGCGCCTCGGCTATGGCACCGAGACGGCGTTGGTGACCTTGGTCGATGATCTCCACCAAGAGATGGATGCAGGACATTCAACATTTCTTGTCCTGCTAGATCTCTCAGCCGCTTTTGATACCGTGGACCATGGGCTGTTGTTGAGACGGCTGCATGACCTGGGGGGGGCTGGATGGGACCGTTCTTGAGTGGTTCCGTTCATTCCTCTCAGGGAGAAGCCAGCGGGTAGTGCTGGGAGCTGAAACATCTTGCCCCCGCACTTTGTCCTGCAACATTCTGCAGGGTTCCATTCTGTCTCCATTATTATTTAATGTTTATATGCAGTCCTTGGGGGAGGTCGTGAGAGGGTTCGGGGTGCGTTGTCACCAATATGCTGATGATACTCAGCTGTACCTCTCTTTTTCAGCTGACCCAGACCCTGCCATCTCGTTGCTATCCCAGTGTTTGGGGGCTGTGGCAAAATGGATATGGCAGAGCAGACTGAAACTCAACCCCAATAAGATGGAGGTGATGCTGGTGGGGAGAGCGAGGGAGGTGTCAGCCCCCCTGATTGGGGGGTGGTCACCCTCCTATAGCTCAAGAGGTCCGGAGTCTGGGGGTTGTGCTGGATGTGGATCTCCGCCTGGAGCAGCAGGTAGAGGGGGTGGAGAAGGCTGCCTTCCGCCAGCTGTATCTGGTGCGGAAGTTG
>QEPC01000241.1:961633-974862 GCA_003113815.1 Sphenodon punctatus | reverse complement strand
GCCTGCCCCAACTGCTGCTCCTCCATCACTGCCTCCATCTCCAGCACCGCCAACCACCTCCTCCTCCTCCCTTCCTCGCTCACCCTCTGCTCTCCTCGCCCTTCCACCTTGCTCCATCCTGCCACGTTCCCCTGCTGCTGTGTGCCCTTTAAATCTTCCTCCCCGGTCTGTGTGTCGCTCGTTGTCTGACAGTGATGCTGCATGCTTTCACCCTGGCTGGGGATCATTTTGTTTGCTTCCGGTTGGTGGTTGCTGTTCAGTTGTTACTTTTTGCGGTTTCCCAGTGGGAATTGTTTTGACCACTCTTCTGGAGATGATCCGGTCCCGACCTCCGCAAGGGTGGTTGGCTTTGTCCCCTACTAGTGATTGTCTGCAGTGAACATCTGGCAAACGTCGATCAGATGTTTGGGGCTCTTTGGCCCCGCCGTGGGGTTGAGTGTGGTTCACTGTGGTTGACTGTGATCTTGTAACATCTGAACTTACCCTAAATCACTCACCCAGATCTTAAACATCCAACTCTTTGAACTTCTGCCTAGAACTTCTCCCAGAACTTTTTTGTGTAAATGTTCTCCTGGTAAACTGCTTTGCTCCAGGCAGCTGTGGTCACTTGGTTTCCATGGCAGCCTGTCACATCTACAACTGCAGCTATTTTAGGCTGCCTCAGGGCAGCGTTTGTGTGACGAATGCATCCAGGAACTGCCTGAGGGAAGTGTGTGTGTGAAAAATACATCCAGAACTTACTTGTGGACTTGTAAACCCAGAAGATTGAAAAATCCGGAACTTTAAGTTGTGTGTAAAAATGCCCAATGTAGGTTAGTGGACAAGGTGTTGGACTTAGACTAAGGAGACAAGGGTTCAAATCCCATGTTAACCATGAACTCCCTGATTAGTTCTGGCTAAGTCACTGTCTCTCAGGGTAAAAACAGGCTAGGCAGCAGTGAGGTACATCCCTGGCCTAACCCAGAGTGGGAAACTACAGCTGCCAGTCCCTGGGTTGGGGCAGGGTGCTCAACAGACATGCTTGTGATCTCTGGCAGATGGAGAGCTGCACCTACCACACACACACCCCACACACTCTGGGTACAGCTGGAAAATACAACAAACATGTGGCCATTCCCCACTCCCAGAATCCTAACCCCTGCATGACATGCAGCCATGGCAACCAGCAAAATAGAGATTGTACAATTATCTATTTTAGTTTTAGTTTTAAGATGCAAAATCCCAATGTCCAACCATGCTAAAATGAAACTTATTAAAAAGTTAATCTGAAGTTACACTGATTTTTTTCATTTCTTTGATCAGCTAAGACCTCATTTTTAAATTATATTACTGTTCTTGAATACTGAATTTTGAAGCCAAAGATCAATCAAAGGCACAAATTAGGGCTGGATTGAGAACCATTTCCAGTTCTCAGCAAACTCGTCTCCTCCCCTGCCCCCCAGAGAAGCGGAGAGGGCATCAAGGAGTCCCAAGAACAGCCCTGGAATCAGAGAGAAGCAGCCAGGCGAGTACAAGGTTTGTGGAAGGTTTAACAAGTGTGGGGGGAGGGCAAGATTCTCACTTTTCTCAGTGAGAGTCAGGAAATTCTTGGCTCATTCTCATTTGCAAGAATGAGCCGAGAACNGACAAGGTAGTAGGCCTCGAATGGATCCTGTACAGCGAGCTCCACCTGAACATCAGCATGGGACCACACACCAGCCAGCACTGCCAGATTCGCTCCAGTGGGCTCTGACAAGTCATAGTCTGCGGGACCACCTCACTCCCCATGTGCCCGTGCGACCCTTGAGATCATCCGTGGGAGCCTTTTTGGAAGTTCCCCATGTGAGATGGGTGGCCACCGATGTTAGATCTTTTTTGGTGGCCGCCCATGCTGTGAAATTTGCTCCCAGAGGAGGCTCGGTTGGCTCCCACTCTCCTGCTGTTTCGGCGTGTATGTAAGACCTGGCTGTTCCGTCAGGCTTTTGGTGAGGGGTAGTGGTGGGGGGTGGGTTTACCCACATTGTAATGTATTTTTTTTTTTTTAAAAAATTAAATTATTGAGCGTTGTTCACTGTCCCGGGCTGCCCTGTGGGCAGGAGGGGTGGGATATAAATTTTAAGTAAATAAATAAATAAATAAATAAATAGTCATCAGCAGGGGGCCATGGAAGGTGCCCAAGCTCCAACAGGTGGTGATACGCCACCCCACGCAAGCACTGGTACCCACAGGCCCCGTGGATGCAGCCAAAGAAGGAAACAGGGCAGGGGCCCCCTCCATCAGACAGGTCGTGTAAGCGGCCAGGCTGCACTGAGAGGGCTGACATGGTCTCTGCCACAGACCACACCACATGTGAGCACCGCATCTCTAGAATGCGCCCATCAGGAAAGGGACAGAGCCCCAGCACCTCCGCATGAAGCCAGCACTCGCAAGCGCTGGCCTCATAGCCAAAGTAGTGAAGGTCGGAGCTCATACTTGCATATGCACCAGAGAGAGTATCTGGGCAGCACAGGAGCAGTTGCACAGCCTGGGAATGCCACAGGTCACACAGGGTCATGGTTTCGCAAAAGGTCCAGCTATGGGGGGCACCAGGTGTTGCGGGGTGCAGGAGCCCTGGGGAAGCACTGCCGGCCATGGTCCAGCAAGCAGTGGGTACTAACAGCAAGAGAAGAGGGGCCTCACAGTCCCAGGTGGGATGGGGAGGGAAGCTGGGGAGCTCCAAGGACATGCAATAAGGCCACACGCCGCAGCATGAGATGGCTAATGAACAAGGCATGGGATGTGAACCCAACAAAGCTGCAAGAACTGAGCACACAGACAGTACAGCTAACACTGATAGCAGGGAGGCAATAGAGGCGCGTGTCAGACCACACCAGGGACACGGTCTGCCATGGATGTGGGATGAAGGGGCACCTGCAGGATACAGCTGGCCATCTGCACAGAGTAGTTCCGGGCACACACAGGCCTCATGCGCATCTCCACAGATGCGATCCACCTGGCTACCTGCATACGGGTGAGCATGGGTGGAACGCTGCGGCCGCCTGGTGCGCCCACCACGGGTGCAGGTGCTCTCTGGCCAGGCTCAGGGCCCTGCGGGTGTCCGTAACATACCAACAGGCCCTCCGCCGTGCCCGAGAGCGGCCAGCAGCGCTCTGCAAGGCCGCTGGCTGACAACACTGGAGGAGGGAGGACATGGGATGTGCAGCTATGCTCGCTATGCCCATTGAACAGTGGATCTGGGTCACTGAGTGGGCACAGGGGTGGTGGGCCAGGGTCCTGGCCCGTTGGGATAAAACACCTGGAGGGCGCACTTCAGGATGGACAGGCGTTGCCTCCTGCAACTTGCAGAGCTGTTGATTCCCTGGCTGGAGTGGCAGTACACCCCCATGCGGGCCCCCATTCCCATGGTCCAGTGTGTGGCCATAGCAGTCTGGGTCCTGGCAACACCCAATTCCTGCCAGTTCGTGTCCCAGAACTTTGGTGTTGGGGTGAGCACCGTCACCGGGCTCCTGGGGGATTTCTGCAAGGCCATGGAGGGCGTGCTCCTGGACTGCATGATCCAGCTCGTGGACCAGGAGGCCATGATGGGCGGCTTTGCGGCTGACAGGTTTCCCAACTGTCTGGGCGCCATGGACAGCACCCACACAGAAATCCTCCACCCCTCCAATGGGGAGGCTGCGGAATACATGAACCGCACGTGTACCATTCCCTGCCGCTCCAGGCGGTAGCGGACCACCGGGGCTGGTTCATCAACATCTACACTGGCCACTCCGGCTGCAGCCACAATGCCAGGATCCTGACCATCTCGGCCCTCTATGCCCAGATGTACCAGGGGGACTTTGTGGACATGGGGATGTCCAGAATCAAGGGGGTGCTGATGCCCCCCTGAATCCTGGGGGACCCAGCCTATCCCCTCCTCCGATGGATCATGAAGGCATACCTGGTTGCCAGGAACCCTGTGGAGGCATTCTACACTGCCCACCTCTGTGCCTCCAGGACCATGATCGAGAGAGCCTTCGGTACCCTCAAGCAGTGCTGGAGGTGCCTTGCAGCCCGACTGGACTACACGGTAGAGACCTCGGCCCTCATGATCGGTGCCTGCTGTGTGCTGCACAACATGTGCAAGACCGATGGGGACTCCCTCAAGTTCTCCATGCCCTGGAGCCCACCCGGACCCATGCCGCTCTACGTGAACGCCGATATCCCCAGTACCGCTATGCCAAGTGGATCCGAGCTGCCCTGGTGAGGCGGGTTTCCAGAGATGCCACCACCTGAGGGCTCCGCCCCCCTCTCTGTGGCCACGACTTGTACCCAGCCCACAACTGCGTGTATCCCACTGGCCCTAACCACTGTACAGAGGTGCTCAATAAAGTTAGAGATCATTTCCACCCATGCGTTTATTGTGCTAAGTGTGCCCACATGCTCCCCTCAGTCCCCCCCTGCACTGTGCCCCCTCTTACCTCCCCCTTCCCCCTGACCCTGGAGCTTCCTGCGCCAGCCCCTTGACCACCTTGTGGGTGGCATGGTGCTCTGGGATCTCCCTTCACCCCCGCTGTCCATGTCCCCGACCATGTCCTGGGAAGCCTCCATGTCTGGGATGGCCGGTGGGGTTGGGGTGGGGGGCATCCCCAGTGCTGGAGGCCCCCCCCCGAGCAGCTGCTGTCTCTGTAGGGCTGGTGGGACCGGGAGGAGGATGTGTGGGCCCTGCGGGCATGCCAGCAGCTGGGGCGGTGGAGGGGGCAGTAGGGGCACTTCAGGACCCAGCACCAGTGCGGGGGCCGGCAGGATGCCTGGTGGAGCGGCTGCCATCACGTATGCACTCATGGTCCCCATATGTAGCAGCAGTGACATGCCAATGTCGTTGGACCAGTCCATCTTGAGCTAGTGCTCCACCACCATCCGGTCTATGGTCTGCTCTAGCTGCCCGAACACCTCCACCTGCTTGTTGTGCTCCCGGCGCTCCCACCTCCATTCCAGTTGCACCTCTGCCTGCAGTCTCCAGTCCCTGGCCTCCGCTTGCTGCAGGGCCCTCTCTGTGGCCACCTCCATGCAATCGATGGCTGCTATCATCCACTCCCCCTGCTCGGCGGTGGTCCTGACAATCTCCTCCACCTGCTCCTCCCTCCGGCACCGTACCCAAGCCCTGTGCTCCCACATCTACTGTGCTGGGGGCAAGGGTTCGGCTGGTGGGGCTGCTACTGGTTGCCCTCTTGGGGTGCACAATGGGGTCCATTAGCCTGCCCCTGGTGCCTGCCTCCTATTCCGTTGTGGTGCTGCAGGTGGTGGGCTGGACCCCCAGTGGGTGGGCAGCCAGTGCCCTCCCCCCTGGAGGCCCCCTGTGCCCCAGACGTCCCTCCCTTGTACCCCCCACCCCAGTGTGCCCTATGTGCACCCTGCATGGAACCTCACCTTGGTCTTCTGGCTGCTCCTGCAGCTGCTCCCTGATGTCCCCCTCGCCTGATGGTCCCATGTGCCGGGGTGTGCTGTGACCTGTTGGGAAACAGGTTGGGGCAGGTTGTGGTACCCCTGCATGGGCCCAGTCCCCATCATGCCACTCCCCCATTCCCGCATGCTGGCAGCGGTGCCCATCCTGCTGCACCTGTCCCCCCTGTTCTGTGCCCTGGTGGGCCCCGGTGCCCCCCGAACCCCTGTCCGCAGTCTGGGGTTTCTGGGGGCCACGGGGATGGACCTGTGCCCTGTGGGCCCCCACCCATGGGTCTGTCCCCTATGGTCCGTTCCCCCTCCTAGCCGCTCCCCTACCTTCAATGTCAGTCTCGGAGCCCTCCAAGGCCAGCCCCTCACTGTGGCTGTGGTCCCCCTGCATCCACTTGCTGAGGGTGACCAGTGTGCCGGTCTTGGATCCTCCTGAGTTGGATTATGGGTGTGGGCTCCTGGTGCTGCTGCACAAGGGGGGCCTGCTGGACCCGAAGGTACCGGGGTGTTCCTCTTGGGGGGCTGGGCCCCTGGATCTGGTGCCTTCTTGAGGGGCTGCAAGGGGTGGGAGTACATTGGCCCGTTCCCTGCCCTTGACCACGGGGCTCCCCATGAGCCGTGGGGCGACTATGGAGCCCTTCATGTCTAGAATGTGGTCCAGTGCATCGTAGTAGGGGGCGGTCCATGCTCCATGTCTGGACCACCGGTTATTGTCCTTTATCGCCTTGTACCCCTTCTTGAACTCCTTCACCTTGGAGCGGCATTGGGCCACTGTCCTATGGTGACCCACCACCTCCATGTCCTGCACTATCACATTGTACACATGCTCGTTCTGCATGTTTACCGCGAGTTCCACCTGGTACTCCAGGGACCCCAAGATCCTTATAAAGTCCTGAGTCTCTTTGTGCCCCCATTGCCCCCTTCAATGGTATGGCCATCTCCTGCATGTGTCCTCCTGCTCCTCCTCCTCCTCCTCTGTTTGCCCTCTGCCTGTCTTGTCCGGGAGCTCCGGCTCCCGGGCCCATTTCCGGGTCTGTGGGTCATAACGGGAGGTGTTAGTTGCCTGTGGGTCATAACGGGGGGGTGTTCATTGCCTGGGTGTTAGTTGCCTCAGCCCCGCGGCCCTCCTCCTTTCCCCCCTCCTGCTAGGAGCCCCCCTTTGTGCCCCTGTGCAGGCCCCCCCTCACTCTCCTTACCTGTTTCTGGGGTACCTCCATCCCCATGCCAGTTGTCCCCTCTGGGGCGGCCTGCCCCAACTGCTGCTCCTCCATCACTGCCTCCATCTCCAGCACCGCCAACCACCTCCTCCTCCTCCCTTCCTCGCTCACCCTCTGCTCTCCTCGCCCTTCCACCTTGCTCCATCCTGCCACGTTCCCCTGCTGCTGTGTGCCCTTTAAATCTTCCTCCCCGGTCTGTGTGTCGCTCGTTGTCTGACAGTGATGCTGCATGCTTTCACCCTGGCTGGGGATCATTTTGTTTGCTTCCGGTTGGTGGTTGCTGTTCAGTTGTTACTTTTTGCGGTTTCCCAGTGGGAATTGTTTTGACCACTCTTCTGGAGATGATCCGGTCCCGACCTCCGCAAGGGTGGTTGGCTTTGTCCCCTACTAGTGATTGTCTGCAGTGAACATCTGGCAAACGTCGATCAGATGTTTGGGGCTCTTTGGCCCCGCCGTGGGGTTGAGTGTGGTTCACTGTGGTTGACTGTGATCTTGTAACATCTGAACTTACCCTAAATCACTCACCCAGATCTTAAACATCCAACTCTTTGAACTTCTGCCTAGAACTTCTCCCAGAACTTTTTTGTGTAAATGTTCTCCTGGTAAACTGCTTTGCTCCAGGCAGCTGTGGTCACTTGGTTTCCATGGCAGCCTGTCACATCTACAACTGCAGCTATTTTAGGCTGCCTCAGGGCAGCGTTTGTGTGACGAATGCATCCAGGAACTGCCTGAGGGAAGTGTGTGTGTGAAAAATACATCCAGAACTTACTTGTGGACTTGTAAACCCAGAAGATTGAAAAATCCGGAACTTTAAGTTGTGTGTAAAAATGCCCAATGTAGGTTAGTGGACAAGGTGTTGGACTTAGACTAAGGAGACAAGGGTTCAAATCCCATGTTAACCATGAACTCCCTGATTAGTTCTGGCTAAGTCACTGTCTCTCAGGGTAAAAACAGGCTAGGCAGCAGTGAGGTACATCCCTGGCCTAACCCGGAGTGGGAAAGTACAGCTGCCACTCCCTGGGTTGGGGCAAGGTAATCAACAGACATGCTTGTGATCTCTGGCAGCTGGAGAGCTGCACCTACCACACACACACCCCACACACTCTGGGTACAGCTGGAAAATACAACAAACATGTGGCCATTCCCCACTCCCAGAATCCTAACCCCTGCATGACATGCAGCCATGGCAACCAGCAAAATAGAGATTGTACAATTATCTATTTTAGTTTTAGTTTTAAGATGCAAAATCCCAATGTCCAACCATGCTAAAATGAAACTTATTAAAAAGTTAATCTGAAGTTACACTGATTTTTTTCATTTCTTTGATCAGCTAAGACCTCATTTTTAAATTCTATTACTGTTCTTGAATACTGAATTTTGAAGCCAAAGATCAATCAAAGGCACAAATTAGGGCTGGATTGAGAACCATTTCCAGTTCTCAGCAAACTCGTCTCCTCCCCTGCCCCCCAGAGAAGCGGAGAGGGCATCAAGGAGTCCCAAGAACAGCCCTGGAATCCGAGAGAAGCAGCCAGGCGAGTACAAGGTTTGTGGAAGGTTTAACAAGTGTGGGGGGAGGGCAAGATTCTCACTTTTCTCAGTGAGAGTCAGGAAATTCTTGGCTCATTCTCATTTGCAAGAATGAGCCGAGAAGCCCGATTCTCATTGAGAAAAGTCAGAATCAGAAAAGCACATATCAGCCCTACCACAAATGCCAATATTTAAATCTCTGACTATCCAAACTACAAGAGTAGTTGTCTAAGAGCTAGCATACACATCAACTGAAAACGAAGGCTGCATTTAAAAGCAAGACCTATCCTTTCATATTTAGAGTTACTGGACTGAAATTAACTAACCATCAGCAAATCATTCAAAAACAAAAAAGGAAAGAAAACCTCAACTGAAGTTAATATCAGTAATGCCCATGCAAATTAATTCTGAGAGAATGCACAAGGGAAAATATAAGTTTAAAAATCCCACATAAAAGTGAAGACTGTTACTCAGGCAAACACGCTCAGACAGATATCACTAGCTACATAACTCACCGCATGTCAATTATGGCCTTAAAAGACGGGGCACATTTTTTACACTACCAGTTATGTGCATGCATGCATTACACATCAGGATCTAGCAAAATTACCTACTTGTGTGTACTACAAATATGTCCCAGAACAGCCCCTCCTCAGTTAAAGCTCTAGGGACAAGACTCTAGGTCAGGGGTGGGGAACCTTTCCTCTCCCAGAAGCCACTTTGAAAATTAGTACAAGCTCCAAGGGCCGCATTGAAGTTGGATCTGTGCCATTGATTTGTCCCCTATCCTTCTGTGCATTCCCTCCTCCCTGCTCCCTTACCCTGAGCTCAGTCTTCCCGTTGTTTAGGGTAGGAATTGGACGTAGGGGCAGGATCCAGGAAATGGAAAGGGGTCACATAAAAACCAACTGCATTTGGCCCTCAGTTCCCTATCCCTGCTTTAAGTCAAGGGTGGGGAAACCTTCAGCCTGGGGGCCAAATCTGGCCGATGGCTGCTTTTTATTTGGCCTCTTCCCAGTTCTCGCCCATGAACACAATCCTGACCCTCAAGCACTTGCAACAGAATTGACCAGCAGCACCAAGGGCCTCCGGTCCTTCTCCTTCCCTATGCCTGGGCAGAATAGTGTGATAAATTAATGAGGCATCAGGCCATGGGTTGAGGCGGCTAGAACTTGAAATGTGCAGGCACAGTCGGAGTAATGGCAGGTCCAGGGGAATCAGAGAGAGAGAGAGAAAGAAAAGGAAATTGAGGGAAAGGATTGCTAGGTCTATCTTGAGGGGACTCTGTGGGCGAATTTCTAGAAACCTCTTTCGGTCACCACCGAATAAGTAGGAGCGTTGCAGGCTTGCACTATAAGCCAGCAGAGAGGAGTTCAGACAGCCTAGCAGCTTGTAGTGAAGGCCAGCAAACAAGCAGTAGGGGACAAGGACAGGAAGCATGGAGTCTCACTGCAGCTGTGAGAGGAGGACCACCAATACATCCGCATCCTGGGCAAGGCTTTCATCTTTTAATGTTTGGTACCATATACCAAAAGCTATATGGTACCAAACCAAAAGGTACTATATACCTGTAAACATTTCTAGGGTTCGTTAAGGTCTCCAATTATTGTTATAGCGTTTAACGTACTAACCTGTTTTCTCTCTCCTAACTTTAAGGTCATTCCTAGGGCAAAACTTGATCTTCTCTCGATTCTCACTGAGAATCACAGTTCTCAACTCGTTTTTGGTGAGAATTGATAACTGAGATAACTCCTGCTTCTCAACACTTTCTTGGTCAAGAATTTTTCTCAGTTTGCTGCAATTTACAGTGTACCATTTGCCATGTTTTACTGTGTAACGTATACTGATTTATTGTGTACTGTTCACCATGTAGTGCATTTGTTCAGGTAATGCGCATGTGCAAAATGGTTTCCCTTTTCCAAAATGGCAACAATGCTGCCAACACCATCTTGGAAGAAGGCTGCAAATGCACAGAACAGCTGCAGCAGCCGTTTTCATGTGAGTATTACCGGGATTAATGCAATACATGGTAAGCAGTACACAGTAAATCAGTATATAGTACACAGTAATCATGGTAAACAGTACATGGTAAATTTGGACAACAGAGAGAGGGCAGCCTGGGGGGCTGGAGCAGGGTAGCAACAAGGGAGAGAGAAACCTCTCAGCCATTCTCTGATACCAAGGAGACTAGTGCTCAGCATGAGAGCCAGGGAACTCAGCCTAAGAGAGCTCACAGCTCATCATCAAGGATGAAGAAAGGGAGCGAGGAACCAGAACTGGGAATCAGGGAGAGCAGGGGGGAATCAGGGAGCAAGGAAAAAGAGAATGAAGCAGGGACTGAGAAAGGGGCTAGAGAATTACAGGAGGAACAGGGAACTTGCAAACTAAGGGATCAGTGCTAGGGAGCACGCACAACTAAGGCCAGAAAGGAGAGAGCACAAGAGCTGGGAACAAGACACAAATACATACAGCAAGCACAGAACAAAGCAAAGTACAAGGGTTGAGAGCAAAGTTATACATAGCACATGAAAACAAAACACAGAGAGCAATTGTTCCACCCAACTTCCTGTGAGTACAAGCAGGCTTTAAGTATCGACTGGTAGCCAATCAAGAAGTTGGGAGGCAGGACTGGGGCAATGGGCCACAGCTGGGGAAGGGTGTGGCATAGCAAGGAGTGGGAGACAATAGACATAGGCAGGAGGGAACTAGACTAAGCTTAGGCCTGAGGGGCGGTGCTAGCAGCTGACGCAGCACACCAAAGTCCCCAGGGCCTGACACTTTTTGAGCTGTTCCTCAGTGTGGCTCCAAAACCAAGAACTGCTTCTGGGTGAAACAGTATCCTCTGACAATATGGTCTAATGAACTGAGCCCCAGATAGTGGGTGTCTTTAGACATAACATCAACGGGCGTCTGACTGTGTGTTTTCTTTTGACCTTGATACGAACACTGGTTTGGCCTTGTGTTCACCATGTACGCTGCTTAGACTCACAGCCCATCTTGGGGCAAATCAGTGTTTTGTTCGCCACCCGATCTCAGCAGCAAACGCTGCCACCTTGTTCTCCATGTTGTACCTGCTACTATGCCACGCAATGTCATTAGACACAACATTGGCCACGTGTTCAGTCGGAACACACAAATTGTCCTTGTGATGCAATGGTGTTCACATTGTGTGTTCAACGGGTGGCCAAATTGGTGTTGAGCTTGTTATGGTGCTTCCACATAATGTGCTTAGGGGTTTTGACACCCGATCTTTGTTATGTCTAGAGATGCCCAGTGGCTCAGAAGTGCTGGGCACTGTTTCCATTTCTACGGTGGGCTTGTTGAGACAAGTTAAGTCATCTCTAAGCATTTGTGAAATGACAATCATGATCCTTACTCCCTGCATAAAGTGATTTGTGATCAATGGGGGTGTGATTTTATACGGGAGCTAAGTATTATTATAATAACCCCACTTTTCTTTTATATATCAACCAGGCAGTAACAGTTTTCAGCCGAGAGCTGAGTTAGATTTAAACTGGCAGCCTCAAGGTGAAAGACATTCTCTCTCTCATTATCATTTCCTGGGCCATCCAGCCCCCTGCCATGTAAGTTCAAAAAAAAACAAAAACGTACAGCCTATAGAGTGGATGCTTTTTAAAACAATTTCCTGGAAAGTCCCTGTTCCCAAAAGGCCCATAAGACTAATGAGAAGCTGTTAATGTTTAATTTTGCTTATAAAGCATAGGTAAGCAGGTGCACTTGAAAGCATAAAAAGAAATATTAGAGGCTAAGTTTTTGCTATTTATTACCAGAAGGTTTTTCAAGATTTAAAGGATTGCATCTCCACACCGGTGGGCATCTTTGTCTCACTCCCCTAAGAGCTGGTAACATTTAATAAGCTTTTGGAGTAACCTTTAAGATGCTGCTTACAAAGACACCACGAGGGATACCTTGAAGATGTGCCGGCTGGAAACTTTTTGCTCTCCAGCAAATGAGAGCGAAAGAAAGAGGCTCTGTTCATTAGTTGTAGTGTAAGACAAGAAACGAGACCATCTAAACTAAACCAAAGCATACTGTAGCTAAACATTTTAATTATGTCTCCTAGGTACGCCTCTACAGGATCACCAAGTACGATATTAAAAACAAAGCCAAAGGTATCAAATTTAGCAACAGGGATAATCATTAAGCGAGGGGAGACAGACACATGCTATTTAAGTTAAAGATTCTTTCCCAAAGAATTGTTCTGCTAAGAGAGAAATTTATGAGGTCTGCAAGTCAGAGGGAAACAAGACCTGACCCGAATATCTGCCATGAGCTGTGTGGATTGATTTATCAGTCAGTTTCATCCAGCTCAGTACAGCATGAGCACAACTCCCATATCGGGATTCTTTTTTAGTCTACACATAACTTATATTTCTTTATTCCAGACCCTCCTATATCCAAACACCTCTCTAGTGAGGACAGAAAGCATGTCCCACATTGACTCTGTAGTTTGATTAAATGGGAGACATGTTATTTGCAAAGAGATGTATTTCTAGCATGTAAGTTCAGAAGTTGGGCTGAAGTCCAAATTTGGCCCAGACTTTGCTCTAGAGTTTGATGGGGTCTGGATTTGTGATTGATGAACAATTTGTTCTAAATAAAAAACATTCCTCATCTGTTAGTTACCATAAAACAGTAACAATGAATATTTACTGTTACGTAGCAGCCTTCATTCAAGCACTAACCCAGAAGTGGAAACCTCTGGCCTGTTGGTCAAATCCAGACCAGAAATGTATTTTTGGTATTCTGTAATCTGTATTCCACTGGAGGTTTGTCAAAGCCTGGTCCTGAGCATTTTCCAGATAGGGAAGCAAAGTGGTTTGAATGATATCTTTTATTGGACCAACTGCTGTTGGTGGAAATAAGCAATCACATTTTCCAGATGTGACACAAGGCCTTTTTATTTGGCCTGGCATTTGGTGGGTTTTAGATTATATATTGAAACTTGTTTTAAATGGTTGTTACCTGCCATGAGTCTACAGGAATAGGATGATTTATTTATTTCGATTTCTAGCCCACCCTTCCCAGAAGGCTCAGGACGGGTATTTAATCTAG
>QEPC01000241.1:911252-925963 GCA_003113815.1 Sphenodon punctatus | reverse complement strand
GGGCTGTGCGGCGCAACATGCAGCCGCACAGCCCTGCCCCCCCCATGCTCCCCCAGCCACCCACCCTCCTGGAGACAGGCGGGCACAGAGCCAATCCAGCCGCTATGCCCGATTCCGACCCGGGGTCTGGGCCACGGCCCAGAATCGGTGTCAGTAACAGACATTACCGTCCGCTGATTCCTGGCCGTGGTTCAATTAACCATGCTTTCAGGGATGGTGCCCGGACCATCCTCGAAAGCGTGGGTATTTTGCTTACCGCCGGTGGTTCACTGTGGTGAACATCTGGCAGCGAGCAACCAGACGTTACGGGACCATCCGCCACCACGGGGGATTCACCGTGGTTGAGTGTGGTATCGTAACGTCTGAAAATACCCAGAGTGCCTGTGTTAAAAGGGCCAATGATGAAGGGTGAACATGTTATGTGACATACTAGAGGTGTGCACCAGAGACCCAATTTGTATTTTGTAATTTTGTTATACTTTGTTATTATTTCTCTTCATATTTCATAATTTCATTGTATATAAATTTATTAGCATCATTTATATATAAATAATGTTAATCTTGAGGGACCATCAGACCTACGAGATCGCCTCAGATTTATTACCTCAGAGTGAAACACTTGTATTAGATTAACATTACTGTTAATAACATAATTTGCATTGCTATTAAAGATAGTATTTTCTATATACATTGTATGTATCAGTACTGATGTCAGTTGTCCAATAACTAGTAATTTCAATATATTGAGACATTTCAGCAATTTACTGGTGGAGGTGGAAAACTACTCAATTCTCAAATTGCTCAGTGGTGACAGGGTGTCACCCGGGTATTTTAGGAAATATATACCCCCTCCTACCTTACTCAGTAAAAATGTAAACTACAGACAACAAAATTAGGTATAGTCCTAAAATTGCATTTATCTGATGGACTACTAGTTCTGATTTCTTCAGGATCTTTCAACGCTAAATTTGGGGTGCTCCTGGATCCGCTGTTGTGCCTGAATTGTTATGGTGGTGGCCAGGAGCACTTTTTATCAACTTCATCTAGTGAGAAAGCGGAGACCTTTTCTATCAGATTTGGATCTGGGCACCTTCATCCATGACTAGGGTGATTTCAGACGTTACGGGCGCCCGATTCACCACAGTGGATTCCCAGTGGTGGCAAACCAGCTAACCACCCCCCATGGTCAAGAGAGGCCCCAAACAGATGTAATGGGAGCAGGACCATGGCAGGGAATCAGACCGGCAGACCACGGCCCGGGGCAGTGCAACAGACATTATGATGATTCCCGGCCGTGGTCAAAACACCCAGAAGGCGCCGGGGAGGGGCGGGATACAGACATGGCCGGCTGAGGGCAAACAAAGACAGAAGGGACAAAAGGGAATGTCCACACAAGGGAAATGGAAAGGGAGGGGGAAGAGGGAGAAGAGCCGCCGAAGTACCACACACAACAGGCACAGAGACATCGAGGGCACAGTGGAACACACAGCACAAATACACGCCCAGGTGCATACACACCCGCAAGGGAAAGGAAGGGAAGAGGGCACACAGCAGGACAGACAACACACACAGCACAACGGGCACAGGAGGGAAGGGGGGCAGGAACGGGCACGGGGAACAGCAGTCAGACCCCAAATAACAGCACAGCCTGCACGGGCATCCCCACAGCTACACAGTCAATCCTGGAATGGGGAGACCCCGAAAGGTCGGTGTACAGGCACAGGGGGAGGCCATATGGAACAGGCAGTGGCCCGGGCATGGTCCAGGAGGCACACATGGGCCCCAAACGCCAGTGAGGGTGCCATGGAGGGGAGGCAGGAGAGCCAGAGCCGTGAAGTTGGTACAAAGGCACAAACAAACACACACCCTGGGAGGTAGCTGGGAGGTGCAGTCTGGGGGCCCCAGAACCCCGAGGTCACACAGACACCAGGGGGGCAAGGGCGCTGGAGGGAGCACAGGTGGAGGAGGACAGTCAGCAGCATCCAGGGGAGCCGGGGGGCAGTTCAGAGAGCAGGACACGGACACTGGAGTTGGCAGACATGGAGGGGAACACCAGTTGGAGAGGCAGATGGGGGGCCCCCAAAGGGGTCCTGGAGCCACAGGCAGGGGCAGAGGAAGCATAACAGCATGGCCAGGACATTGAGAAGGGAGCAGGCAATGGACCACGGCTGTAGGACGGAGGCGGGAGCTCACAGCGGGCCAGCAACTGGGGCCCAGAAGACACAAGGGGACTCACAGCCAGAGGCTGGGGGCCACTAAGGGGTCAGGGGCCAGGTGGTCTGCCAGGTGAACAAAGTGCTGCCAATGGAGCATGCCCCGGCGGTACCCCAGCATGGACATGTGGTGGGCGACCAGGTAGTATGCATTGAATGGATCCTGCATGGAGAGCCCCAACTGCACAACTGCAGCTCTTCTGCGGAGGGCTCAGAAAAGCAGGAGTCAGCAGCAGGGGGCCACGGGAGGTGACCCAGCTCCAACAGTCAGTGATACACTGCCCCACAAGAGCGCTGGTACCCACGGACCCTGTGAACGCAGCCAAAGTAGGACATGGCCACGGCAGGGGCCCCCTCCACCAGGCAGACCGTATAGGCAGCCAGGCTGCACACAGAGAGGGCAGACACAGTCTCCGCCACAGACCACCCCACATGCGAGCACCTCATCTCCAGAATGCGCCCATCAGGAAAGATAAGCAGCCCCAGCATCTCAGCATGCAGCTGGCAGTCGTGGGCACTAGCCTCATAGCTGTTAGGTGGGAGGGGGTAGGATGGGGGGAAGCGCCACCCACTCACACCACTCGCACACAAGGAAGCTCTGTTAGCGTATTGCGAGGAAAGGAGGCCCGTCAGGATAGTGTTTGGGTCTGTTCGTGTGCTTACGCACTCTGAATCTTGACCCCTATCATCATAGGGCACAGAGCTGGGGAACAAGGAAGGGGATCCAACTACACCACTTGCACCCGGCAGGGAATTGGCAAGGAAGGGTTGTGCGGGAGGTGCCAGGTCCACAGGGGAGGGGGTCCCAAGGTCCACAGTTAAGGTTCACGGGGTTTCACACACTCAAGAGGCAGGGAAGGAATGAACCCAGGGGAGCGGGAAAGGCCCAAGCATGCGAGCCCGCAGGCTCTCACTCACTTCGCAATTAATCAGGGGCAAGAGGCAGAGGAATCCACCTATACACAAACAACACAGGAGGGGAAAACACACACACTACATGCTGCAACGGGAAGGAACTAGGATAGGACACACACAAGGCAAATTGCAAACGAAACAGTCAAGTAAACACTTAGCTTCAGGGGGGGCCAGTCTCTCCAGGGGCTGTCGCTCTGTTTACTGGCACTGCTACCTTTGCAGTGCCGGCCTTTGTACTGTTGGCTCTGCCCCCCATGCGTGCCTGGAGGCGCGCAGAGCGCCGCAACGGGGGGCAGGGCTCTTCAGCGGCTCCCGCCCCTCCAGAGCCTTTTTCCCCACCGCTTTCGCCCCGGGCGCCTTTGGCTGGGGGCGCCTGGGCTGGAGGTGGCGTGACGCCGCTGGACCGGGTAAGGGGTTTCTTGTGGCTTGGGAGGGGCTGCCGCACGTGGTGGCGGCGGTGGCTGACAATAGCCAAAGTAACGGAGGCCAGAGCTCAGGCTCACACAGGCACCCGACAGGCTGTCCGGGCAGCTCAGGAGCAATTGCACAGCCGGGGTATGCCACAGGTCGTGCATGGCCATGGTCTGGCGGAAGGTCCATGTATGGGGGGTCCCATGGGGGCCTGGAGCCCAGTGGAAGCACAGCCAGCCATGGTCCAGCAAGCCAGGAACACTGACACCATGGACAGGGGGGCCCACATTCCCCGTAGGGGTGGGAGGGGAGTCACGGGAGCCCCAAGGACAAACAATAAGACCACGGGCCATAACAAAGCATGGGAACTGAGCGAGGCATGGGGCACAGACCCTGAACAGCTGCAGGTACCAAGTCCACAGACAGGACAACCAATCAGGCCGGCATGGACAAAATGTTGCACTGGTCCATGCGCTGGGCTCCATGCAGGGATAGCAGGTGCGCTCAATCGGACGCCCCCAGTGCCCCGGCCCGCCCACCCTCCTGGAGGCAGCTGGGCCAGCTGGGAGAGGGCCACCCCAGGGCTACACGGGTGCCCCCGCCCGGTCGCAACCCGTGGTGCAGGGCACCACGTGTCCCAGGCTATAACGAGGCCAGCTGTACCCCACCCGGGGCAGAAGGCACCATGCAGTGAGACAGGTTGGGCGCCTGCGGGATGCACCTAGCGTTCTGTGCCAAGTGGTACCGTTCACACACTGATTAGCTGCGCATCCTAACTGCAGAGTTGCACCTGGGCACCCACCTGTGGGTTAGCTTGGTCTGGAGCGCTGCAAGGGCCTGGGGAGCCCACCATGGCCTCAGGAGCTCCCTGGCCCAGCTCAGGGCTCAGTTGGTGTCCGGGGCGGACTGGCAGGCCCTGATCCAAGGCTGGAACAGGACTGCTGTGCTCCGCAAGGCGGCCGGGCGCATCCAATGGTGGAGGGAGACCATGCGGCATGCAGCCCTGATCACTATGCCCATTGCCCGGTGGGTATGGGTCACAGAGCGGGCACAGGGGTGGTGGTCCTTGGCGCTGGCTCAGTGGGACAAGGCCGCCTGGAGGGCACACTTTCAGATGGACAAGCTCACCCTACTGCACGTTGCAGAGCTGCTGATGTCCTGACTGGAGCGGCAACACACCCCCATGAGGACCCCCATTCCCATGGTCCAGTGGGTGGCCATCAGGGTCTGGGCCCTCGCAATGCCTGACTCCTGCCTATCAGTCTCCCAGCACTTCAGTGTCAGTGTGAGCACCATTGCCTGTATTCTCCAGGATGTCTGTGAGGCTGTGGAGGGCGTGCTCCTAGACCAAGCAATATAGCTGGTGGTCCAGGCGGCCGTGATGGCTGGCTTCACAGCTGCTGGGTTCCCCAACTGCATGGGTACCATGGACAGCACCCATATAGAGATCCTGCATCCCTCTGCTGGGGAGGCCGTGGAGTATGTCAACAGGCATGGTTACCACTCCCCACAGTTGCAGGCTGTTGTGGACCACTGGGGGTGGTTCACAGACATCTTCATGGGAAACTGGGCGCAACCACAATGTCCAGATCATTACCATCTCCCACTTCTATGCCCGGATGTACCGCGGGGACCTCGCAGACATGGGGATGTCCTGGATCAAGGGGGTGCTAATGCCCCCCTGTATCCTGGGGTACCCAGCCTATCCTCTCACCCAGTGGCTGATGAAGGTGTACCCGGACCCCAGAGGTGGTGCTGTACAATACCCACCTGTGTGCAAGCAGGACTGTGGTCAAGCGGGCTTTCAGGGCCCTCAAACAGTGCTGGAGGAGCCTCGCTGGCAAGCTGGACTACACAGTGGAGACCTTGGCCCTGGTGATAGGTGCCTGCTGTGTGCTGCACAACATGTGCAAGACTGATGGGGCAGCCTTCAAATACCCCATGCCTCGTCAGCCTCCCAGACCTGTGCCCCTGTACATGAACGCGGACAACCCGAGGGAGTACCGGTATGCCAAGCGCATCCATGCCACCCTGGCCAGGCATATCAGCCAGGAGGCTGAGGTGTGAGGGTGCTCAACCCCAACCCCACCACCCTGGGGCCGCCACCGGCTCCCTGGGCAAGCCCCTCTATGGCCATCAGTCCGCCCCCACCCCCAGGCCCATGAACAACCCAAAAGAGTCAGTAGTGGTGCCCGGACATTTATTCCCTTACCCACGTACATGTGCCCCCAACACCACCACCACCATCCTCCCCCTTCCCCCACATCTCCGGGGCCTCCCCCTCGCCCGCCCTGTGGGTGCCGCAGAGCTCTGGGAGCTCCCCTCCCCCCCACTGTCCATGTCCCCAACGGTATCCTGGGAGGCCTCGGTGTCCGGCGGGGCAGGCGGTGGTGGGAGGGAAGGAGGACCCAGGACCTGAGGGCCTCCCTCCGGAGACCTACAGGGACCGGGAGGCGAATGCGCAGCCCTGGCTGGCAGGGCAGCAGCTGGGGTGGTTGGGGAGGTGGTGGGGGTGCCAGGGGGCCTGGCATGGGGTGCTGGGCAGGCAGGGTGCCCAGAAGGCTGGCTGCTATCACATAGGCACTCATGGTGCCAGCGTGCAGGAGCAGGGAGGTCCTGATGTCATGGGACCTATCCATTTTAGCAGAATGCTCCCGCACCATCCCCTCAATGGCCTGTTCCAGCCACCCAAATGCCTCTACCTGCCTGCTGTGGTCCTGGCGCTCTTGCCTCCATTCCAGGCACACCTCCGCCTGGAGCCTCCAGTCCCTTGCCTCTGCCTGTTGCAGGGAGCGTTCTGTGGCCGCCTCCATGCAGTCCACGGCTGCTATCATCTGCTCCCCCTGCTCCATGGTGGTGCAGATGATGTCCTCCACCTGGTCCTCCCTCCGGCACCATATCCGTGCCTGGTGCTCCCTCATCCATTGTGCTGGGGGCACAGGTTGCTGGGGCCCCTCAGGCTGGCCTGTAGAGAACACGGAAGTTACGGGGTGACTGTCCTAGCTGGCCGCACCCTAGGCAGGGTCTCACCTTTCGGGGCAGCGAGCCCCCCCTTCCCCATCGCCCTGGCCCCACCACCCCCACTCCCTTCAGCCCAGTTCCCCCTCCTGGCCTCCTTGGGAACCCCCCTCATTGCCGGTGTGCCTCACCTGGGGCCTCCGGCTGCTGCAGGGGCTGCTCACCGCCGGCATCCTTGCCTGCCAGACTTAGGTGCTGGGGCATTCCGTGCCTTGTGGGGATATGAGGGGGTTGGCGGAGGGCTTTAGGTATGCCTGGGTGGTCCCCATCCCCCCGAGCCATGGGTCCAGGGTATGGGGGTGGACGGGGCCTTCCCCCAGCCCAGGGATCCCCCTCCCTCTTGGTCCATCCCCCCCTCCCATCTGCCTGCTTACCCTCGATGTCTGTCTCTGAACCCTCTGAGTCCAGCCCCTCAGTGTAGCTGGAGGCCCCCAGCAACCACTGGTTGAGGGTAATCAGTGTGCTGGCCTCGGAGTCAGCCTGTCCAGCCAGGGGGTGTGGGCGCTCCGGGCTGGTGTCGGGGGGGCCCTGCTGGTCCCTGAGATCCCTGGGCATTTCTCCTGTGGGTCGGGGGCCCTGGAGCCGGTGCCTTCATGTGGGGCAGCAAGGGGAGGGGGTACTTCTGCCCGCTCCCTGTCCTGGACCACGGCGCTCCCCATGAGGCACGGGGCTACTATCGATCCCTTCATATGAAAGATGGAGTCCAGGGCATCACAGTAGGGGACGGTCCGGGCTCCGTGTCCGGACCACCGGTTGTTGTCCCAGATGGCCTTGTATCCCCCCTCTTTAGCTCCTTGACCTTCAAGCGGCACTGTGCCACAGTCCTGTGATGCCCTGCCGCCTCCATGTCCTGCACTATCTACCGGAACATGTGCTCATTGCGCTGATTGAGCGTGAGTTCCAGTTAATGCTCCAGGATCCCCCAGATGCGGATGAAATCCTGGGTCTCCCGGTGCCCCCAATGCCCCCCTCAGTGGTAGGGCCATCTCCTCCTTGGTCCCTCCGGGTCCTCCTCCTCCTGCTTCTCCTCTGCCTGGGCTACACCCATCTCCTCTGGGTGCTCGGGCTCCTGGGCCCGTTTCTGAGTCTGTGGGACATGTGGGGGGGTTGGTTGCCATTCTGCCCCTTGTCTGTGCCTGTTGCAGGGAGCGTTCTGTGGCCGCCTCCATGCAGTCCACGCCTCCATGCAGTCCACGCCTCCATGCAGTCCTGTGGCCGCCTCCATGCAGCCCACCCCCTCCCCCTCTCCTGCTGGCTGTCCGGCCACCCGACCCCCTTGGTGCTCCTGTGCCGCCGGGTCCCCTCCCCCTTCGGTCCCCATACCCATTTCTGGGGTGCCTCCTCCACTGCCCGGTCGTTGTCCCCGGGGTGGCCTGTCCCGGCTGCTGCTGCTTCTGCTGTCCCTCCACCTCCTTCATGTGCAGCACGACCACCTCCTCCTCTGTCTGTGCCTCCACCGATGCCTCCTCCCTCGCTCTCTCGCCCGTCACTCTCTTCTCCCTTCACCTCGCTCCATCCCGCCATGTCCCCCTGCTGCTGTTTGCCCTTTAAATCTCCCTCCATGGCCTGTGTTGTTTCTGGTTGCCTGGCAGCGATGCTGCATGCTGTGTCCCTGGCTGGGAATCATTTTGGTTGATTCTGGCCGGTGGTTGCCGTTCAGACATTACTTTTTATTATTTCCCATTGGGAATTGCATTGACCACACTTTCAGCAATGGTCCAGGCTGGAGGTCTTGAAGCATGGTTGATTTTGGCCCCTGTTGGGTATTGACTGTGGTGAACATCTGGCGCCCCTGAAACAGACATTCAGGGTGCTTTGGCCCCACCACGGGATTGACCGTGGTTCACTGTGGTTGACTGTGATCTCGTAACATCTGAAAATACCCTACGTAATCTCAAGGCTAGACTATGGCAATGCACTCTTTGTGGGACTGCCCTTGAAGACTGTTTAGAAGCTGCAGTTGGTGCAGAATGTAGCATTCCTCTTCTGTCATTGCAGGTCATCAGGAGAACATTACACTGGTGCTCCAAGATCTGCACTGGCTGCAAGTAGCTTTCTGGGCACAATTCAAGGTGCTGGTTTTAACCTATAAAGCCCTAAATGGCCTGGGTCTGAGGTATCTGAGATACCACCTCTTTCCCTATGTCCCATTGGAACCTCTAAGGTCAGCCAAGGGTGCCCTCTTGCAAGTGCCAACTGCCCATGAAGTTGTTACAATGAGGACACGCAGGGGGGGCATTCTCGGTTGCTGCCCCACAATTATGGAACTGGCTCCCCTTGGAGGTCCACCTAAGCCCAAGTCTGTTCGTCTTCCAGAGAAGATGTAAGATCTTTTTGTTAGGTCAGGCATTTGGCAGGCAGGAATAGGGTTGGGTGAGATTGGGTAGGGGGGGTTGAGGATGAGGATTGATGGGTGGTAGGTGGGGATAAAGGATGGGATGAGTGGGTGGCTGGGGCGATGCTGGGGTTATATGAGATTTGAATATGTTTTATTATATTTCATATTTTTAATGTTCTACGCTGCTGTGAGACTATGGAGAAGGGAAGGTAAAATGTGAAAAATAAGTAAGTAAATAAATTTGGTGTCAAGGTACGTATAGTCCTGAAGATGCATCAGTTACAGGTTGGGTTGACCCTTGTGCCCACATCAAGGTCTATTGACTTGTGTAGGCCTCTGTGTGAAGGTAAGGGCTCGCCAGGACTAATTCACCCACATGAGAGGATCCGTGGTGATTAGATAAGCAGAAGTGTACATGCTGGGTACCAGTGTTGCTTAGGGAACGGAGCAGCAGGATGTCAGGAATTCTGCACTTCCCAGCTGCATATTTATTTGTGTTATAACTATACCTGTTCTAGTGGCCAAGGCAAATGCTACATATCTTTTCACTTCCCACAAAACACTCCTTCATCTTTAAAAATAGCCTTACAAAAATTACAACAAATACAAGAAAAACACTGGATATTGTTACAGTAGAGAGAAAACTCCCAGAATTCAGATAATTAACAGTAACTAATAGCTAGAATTTCAGGTGTCCCCAGAGCCATCCAGCCCAGTTACTGGAGATGGTCCTGGTCTCTACATGGAGAGAATTTGATGAATTATCTACAGAGAAGTAGAATGTTGAGGGAGTTAAAGTCACCCTGACCTACATGTTACTTGATTTGCCTCAGACCATAATTAAAATTACTTCAATAATGGAGGTTGTCTGTCTTATAGCTGGGGTTTGAAAACTTAACTGTATTCTCATTTGTTCCACAGCAGATTGCAAAGTCCTGGCCGTGTTCTACAAGGTGGGGTCAAGTTACCTCAGAGACTATTTTATTACTCAACAACCCCAAACCAACAATCATTCCACAGGGACAGTGCAGCTGAACAGACAAAGGTCTGCCCTGAGAATAACATAAATCCTCCAGGGAAATTTGTAGCCAAATTCCCAAGACAAAGTCAATATATAGAGAAAGGGAATTTACATGACCCCAATAGTCAAACCAGCTATGTGCCTTATACTCTCTAATTTATTTATCATCACAATCCTGTGATGTGAGGATGTGCTATTATCCCCATTTTACAGAAAAGGAACTGAGGCACAGACTAAGTGAATTGACCAAGATCTCACAGGGAATCTGTGGCAGAACAGGGAACTGAATGTTGTTCTCACAAATTGCAAGCTACAGCCCTAAACACTGGTTCCCTGTGATGTGCAGCCAGCAGGACTGCTCCCCTGGGCCACCCTAGGTGGAGAATTGCAGGTGACACTGTCTGAGTCAGGCCAGGGCATCAAGCTGAAGTGCCCATGGCTGGAGAGTCGTCCCACCTGCCACACAGCCTGGGGTGAGCCAGGAGCACAACAAACATGCAGGTGGCTGGACCCACCTGAGCCTTGCTCCCAACACTCTGCCTCCACCATGATGGACAGCCATGGTAGGCAAAGAGACACAGCCATGGAAGCCGGGCTAGCCATCAACACTCCCCAGAGCAATCCCAGGCCAACCTATGGTGATGCGTGTTTGCATGTGCCGACGAGTCCCAGGCCAGATTGGGCCAAAGGGGGCCACAGATGGACAAAATCACGTCTGTTTTTGTCCTTTGTTTATACTGCAAACTCCCCACAGCAGGGGCCTTAACCTTATTTTGAAATCTGTCATCTAGCATTGTGGATGCACAACAGTAGAAATGATTAATTGTGGGCATGATTTATAGGTAAGCTGTGGGAACTGTCACATTAACTGCTAATCAGGTGGTTACAAACTTGAGGTAGGTACTCTTCTCTCTCCCTGTCTTCATTGTAATGTTGTGAACAATTGTGACTCCTCACTGTGAGCTCACACTTCAATTGTGAATGTAAATTCACAGAGGGCTTGTTCTCATGAGTAAGGTTAGTTTTACTACTCTCTCCACGCAGACACACACACACACTACCACCACCTCTGTTCCCATAAGGAGGGGAACCAGAGTTTAAATAGCTCTGCCCAATCCCTTCTCCTGATATGTCTTCTGAGGAATTTACAATACAGAGCACTGCCAGCAGGAGGCAGCACTTAGGAAATGCAGACATATTGGGTACTTTCAGACATGACGCTAACCATCCTTTAACCACCCTTGGTGGTTATTCATGCATGTTGCAGGGCTGTATTGGTGCCCTATGCAGCCCTGCAACATGCATAAATAACCACCAAGGGTGGTTAAAGGGTGGTTAGCGTCATGTCTGAAAGCACCCATTGTTTTCCTTCACTAGCACTCAGGGAGGCAGACAAAGTTTTTCTTCACATTATTAATTATTATTATTAAAACATTTGATATCCCGCCCCTCCTGCCAAAGGCAGCTCAGGGCAGTTTACAATGTATAAAAATACACATATAGAAAATACACAAACAACATAAACATCATCCCTTGTCTCTCCCTCTGTTCCCCTTTCCCTGTCTCCCCTCCCCCTGTCTTTAGATTGTAAGCTCTTGGGCAGGGACCGTGTCTATCTTATTCTCTGTAAAGTGGCAGGTACATCGCTGGCGCTATATAAAAGCGAATAAATAAATAATTATAATAAAAACATCTAAAAAGGAGGGGAGAAGAGAAAAAAGGGAGAAAACACACACACACCCCAGAAAAGAGGACGGAGGAAATAAATACTCCACCTGTACCACCCCCCATAAAAATAAAAACCCACCCTCGCCAAAGGCATGGCGGAACAGCCAGGTCTTGCATTGACATTGAAAAGAGAAGAGGTCTGAAGCGACCAGGAGGGAGTTCCATAGCCTCGGCATGGCCACTCAATGCCCCCTCCATAGTGGCCCCCCGGGATACTCGGAGGACTTTGAGAAGGGTGCTCCAAGGCACATGAGCAGAAGAGAAGTGGCGAGGAGGTGTGTAAATGTTGAGCTCTGGTGGGATAACAGCAGACTGAAAATTTTCCCTTGCAGGAACCACAACAACTTTTCTGAGGTAGGAGACATGCCACTTAACATGGCTTGTTTGAAGAGGTAAGTGGTAAGTGTTTGGATTTGGGGGTTGGTATTAGTCGGATTTGTGGAGGGGTTGTGGGAGGATTGGGGGCTTTGGGGATTTTCATATTTTACCATTTTTATGGATTGTTTTTATGTATTTCTATCTGTTGCAAGCCACCCTGAATCTTTTTAGGGAAGGGGGAAATAAAAATTTAAACAAACAAACAAATCAATAAATAAATACAATCCTCACTGTAAACACTCCCCCACTGCTTGTGGGAACACAGGGAAAGTTAAAGTGAGTTAGGAGTTACTTATCTCCCCAGAAGTGCTTATAACTAAATAGAGAGGCGGGATGGAGCAGGGCCTTTTCAAAATCCTGGCCTTTGTTCAGCTTTTACCTTTGTATATCACCAAGCACGCAGAAGGTGCTCAATAAATAACACATACTTGTTGGTGCACCCCGGAATGAGACACGGAGACAGTAGTTTGGATATAAACTGGCTGCACTCTTTATTGAAACATAATCTAGGCCGGTGAGAATTGCACTAGGCAATTTGGGTCCAGTATGCAACAAGCCACTTGCTTGGCAAAATGTTGACACGGTACTGTCCCAAATGTACCCTCCGGTTACAGCCCTAACTTCCCCAACCACGTCTCCCCTTCGATCAGCACTCTGGCAAAGGCCGAAGGGGACATGCCCTATGCGGGCAGGAGTAAGGATCAGACAAATAAATAAATAAATAAATAAATATAATCCTCACTTTAAACCCTCCCCCACTGCTTGTGAGAACACAGGGAAAGTTAAAGTGAGTTAGGAGTTACTTTTCTCCTCAGAAGTGCTTATAACTAAATAGAGAGGCGGGATGTTGCAGGACCTTTTAAAAATCCTGGCCTTTGTTCAGCTTTTACCTTTGTATATCACCAAGCACACAGAAGGTGCTCAATAAATAACACATACTAGTATGTGGCTACACCCCTGCTGCCTTACACTGAATATCTTCTCTGGGAAAGTGTTTAGAAGTGTGCGCTGGATATTGGATTCTTCCATGCATACCCAAAAACAGTGTGTGTGTGTCTGTGTGTGTGTGTGTGTGTACGCACGCGTGTGTCAGGGGTGGGGGGAGCATTCCTTATCCAGATCATTTTAAGACACCATTTTCCATCTGGGGATCATTTTCATCAACATGTTTTCTCCCTCTGTTTTCCCATTAGAAAGAATGGGGAAGGAGCAAGAGATTTGTTTAATCATCTATTGTGAGATCAGCTGAATTCTAATGCCGTTTGATTACAGCTAGTCACAAGAATGTCAAGTGCATTTCCATTTAGAGTGCTTGCTTAAACAGCCGTGCAAATGGGGAACACCCGAAAATCAACATACATCATCAGAGATTTGAGCTTCCTTATGGCACACACTTGTTTCAATCCACTCACTTGCTCTTTAAAATAATGCATTTTCACAGCACATCATTTCCCTAAATGAGTATGATACATCATCGCCACAGATTGACTCATGAGGCCCATTAATAAAGGCTGGGATTCTTAGCAGCTTTTCTCGATGGGAAGTTGTAATCTAATCTTATCCTCTGCGTCGGTAATGAACATGATGTCCTTTTGTTTGCATCCAGCCTTCTTACTTCTACTTCCCCCTTTGTCAATTTTGGCTGGAGGTTTTCACTCTGTAGTCAGTGGCTTGACGTGGAAGAATAGGTAATGCATCATATCTTGACCTGAGTAAGTAGCTATTCATTTCAAACACAGAAGAAGTATTTAAACTGAAATGGGTTTCCCATGCTGTAAGGGATTTGCTGCTTTTGAAATACCTTTCTGCTAATCTTCCATAGCTTTGTTATGTAATTCATGCTATTATACTATTGTGCAATACAATATAATACATTATGGAACATTTGTTTTTTAAAAATAGCCTTTAATTTTGTATCTACATTTTTGCACCCACACAAAATTTCAGGATAATTCACAGGTTTAAGACACTTAACTATCATATTGGGAATGAGATTTTCAAAAGAGCTTAATAGACAAAGTCACCCAAAGTAAAAATTTCTAAAGGACGTAAGTCATTTAGTAAATGTCATTTTAAACCATAGTTAATTGGGAGCACGGTTAGCTGCATTTGCATCCCATGACATGCATGATGACTCAACTAAGTTATGTAGACACTTTCAAAACAATCTATCCTGGGGATGGGAAACCCCTGATCTGTTGGTTGAGTCTGCTTCCAAAAGTTGTTTGTATTTGGTCCCTTTCTAATTCCTGAATCTAGCCCATGGACCCAGTCCATACCCTCAATCACTAAAAAAAGCCACAAGAGAGATGGGGAAAAACTAGATTTATTTATTTATTTATTTATTTACATTTTTACCTAACCCTTCTCCAAGGACTCAGGGCATCATACAACATAAAAAATATGAAATCCAGTCAAATACATTTTAAAAAACCCTTAAAACCCATGTTATTCCAACCACCCACCCCATCCTTTATCCACACCTACCACCCACCAATCCTCCTCCCCAAACCCTTCTACCCAAGCCCACCCAACCCTATTCCTGCCCTCCAAATGCCTGGCCAAACAAAAAGGTCTTACTTCCAAAAGATGAACAAGCTTGGACTTAGGCAGATCTCCATGGGGAGGGAGTTCCATAATTGTTGGGCAGCAACTGAGAATGCCCCCCCCCCCCCCCCCCCCCCCCCCC
>QEPC01000241.1:849836-878079 GCA_003113815.1 Sphenodon punctatus | reverse complement strand
CCGACCTTCAGGGAAATTAAGCATTTCATAGCCAAAAGCCTCAATCACTGCACCTGGATGAGGCCAGCAGTGACTTCCACAAAATGTAAATCTATGCTAGGATAGTCCAGGGACCGAGTTCACTGCACCAAAAAATCTTAAATTCTGCAACCAGTGAAGCCAAATTCTGCAAATTCACCGCAAGCATTAATATTTGCATAATTAACTTGGCTTGCATAACTATACATGCTGGGAAGCAAATTTGCAACAGATTTGAGATAGAATCACAACTTTGTTAATCAAACACAACTCAAATCCTCTTGAATTTCAGCACCCCAGAATTCCCACCTCATATTAAAACCCCAGACCTCCATTATCCAAACATAGGGCCTTCAGACCCCACCCACCCACAAGTGGGTCCCAGGGGCCTATTTACCCTCGGGTCATCGTCACACTTCCCGGACAGATGGCAGCTGCAGCAGTAGTTTTAGTTTGGGGTCAGGAGACAAGTTTCTGCCTGAGTCAGGATTTAAAGATCCTGCAGACAGCCCCCACTGCAGCGTCACTGCAATTTCAGCATGGCACTGCGAGGATTGGCTGATTCTGAGAGGAGGATTGGCTGATTCTGCAAATATCACTGCAAATTGCAGCAACGCAATCAACTCAGGTCCCTGTTTATAACCCAGGGCTGCTATGTACTCTGCATAGCTTAAAGCTGGGCACTGTCACTCCTTAAGCAATGTGGCTTTTTATCCATTGTCTCTTTTCTTTATCTCCTTCTCCAATGTAAAAAAAAAAATATGTTTTCTACTTCTGGCTTGTCTCTAGTATTGGAAACCTTTTCTCCTTTCCTTAGTCCAGATTTTTGCTCCATTATGCACAATGGAATTACTGCTCTGTGTGGCAACTTAATAAAACCCAAATTTGCTGGTAAAGTGTAAGCAGTGTCCCATTGGCTTTCATTTTCTCTCCCAAGGATGGGTTTGTCCCACGTAATGAAAAGATCTAAACCAAGGACTCTGAATAAGGACAGGGTCTCTCTCATTTAAAGACCTCCCTTGGTGGGAATGTCAGATCCAAGTCTTGTACTTCATTCCAGATACTGTCCCATTGTGTCCCAAGCTCCTTCTGTATCGTTTGGATAGCAGCTGTGTTTTACAGAGGTCTCATTCCAGTTTGGACACTTCAAGGCATTTCTCTATGGTGACCCTTTGCAGAGTCAGTCAAACAAATGCTTTGCTTGCCATAGTTTCTACAGGCTAGAATCACTTTCTATTGTGCCAGCTCAACTGTATCTATCGATTTATTTTAATTTTACTTTTTAAAAGCTGGATTACATTTACCATCCAGTAACAGAATGTGTAGTTAGGACAAATCAGATCTCATGCTTCTGAAATTAGCTAGTCTTGCAAGGGTGAGGAAGGGCTCCATTCTCCCACAAACTGCCTGGCACAACTGGCTGGTATGGGATAGCTCACTTTCTTCTGAAAGAGCAGGTATGGATAGTGCTGAAGCAGCAACTCCTTTTTCCACCCTGCTATTTCATTCTGCCATTTCAGAAATGCCTGTGACTTTCCGCAGCTTTTCCTTGGGCATTCTTCTAATTCCACCGGATTCTGCTAATTCGGAAACTGTCAGAACAATTTCGGAAACTGTTGGACCAAACACTGTTCCACTACTTCATAGTGCCAGAGGAAATTGCGGAAGATCGAAAGTGTCAGAACAAACATTGTTCAACTATTTTCAGAGCCGGTAGAAGTAGCGGAATGAACGTCTCTATCACACTGTGCCACTCATTGCGGAAGAGCTTTTTCCAGTGGAAAAAGCTACTCCAGTGGCTTACCGTTTCAGCCCTAGGTATGAAATGCTATGAGAGATGGGACTCAAACTTAATGGTCCAGCTGCTAAATCCAGTGTGACAAATATTATGTTCCCAGAGAAGTGGGTTTTCTCTTTGAAAGGGAAGGCAGAGTAGGAACTGGATTGAGACAGGAAGTGTAGACGCCAACAAAGTATGCCAGATTAAATGATGAGCTTGAAGGGAAACGATAGTGCACCACCTTGGAGACTGACTGAACTCCCATGTGAGTCAGAGCTACAGAGAAGGTGGAGGACGTCTGTCTGTTTGGATCAGCTACTGGATCTTGGGCATTTATTTGTACAGAGCCACAGGGAGAAGAATGCACATTGCCATTCCTGTGGTCACTACTCCTTTGGCAACAACATTGGATTATTTCTATAGCTTGTGGGTTTTTCCCCTCCATCCAGGAAGAATCAAGATTTATACATGCATTTCATGAAGGTAAGAAGGATGGACGTAATACCCAGATTAGAAGAGCTGGCATTGCAGCCTGCTTTACAGCGGTCATGTTGCCGTGGGGTTTCACACCTTAAGTCAGCAACTTGGCCAGGGATAGGAGGATGTCTGAGAATATGATGCCCTTGTTCTGAGCATCTTAGGGGAAAGTCTTTGCTTCTGCTTGGAACTGTGCTGGTGCCATTGGGGTCACAGTTTTGAAAGATCTTCATGCACCAAAATAAAGGTCAATTTTCCCAAAGTGCTGAGCACCCAGCAGCTTCCACTGTGCTGCATATGGGTAGATTTTCAGAAGAGCTCAGCTCACTGGAGAATGAACTGCCAGGAGTGAATAATCTGCTTTTGACGAGTCTCTTTGTGCATGTCGTCAACAGCATCCCGTTCCCCTCCATTGGAAAAGGACACCAGCATCATTATGATTAGGTCTTGAAAGTGGTCCAAACCATTGTCCTTCTCCACACTGTTTTGTTTCAGTGTTCATGGCCAATGCACATTTATTTGCATAAATACAGCAGTGGCTGTTGGCCTTTTTGCAATGGTGTGGCTCTCATTTAATGACAGAGCAGGACAGAGGGAGGGTGTGGGACATGCCAATGTTAATGAAGATTTATTTAGTGGTGACATTTGATCAGATCAGCAGGGTGAATTCTTAGATTTCATTAGTTAAAGACATAGAGCAGGCTGTCTGATTAAAGAGAGGAAAAACAGTGGGGAAGCACCCATAAATTACTACGGCTCAATTAGGTGCAGACAGTTTAGTGAGTGTTTATTACCAGTAGAAAGGAAGATTTTCCAATTAGATTAAAAGGTTTTGAAAACAACAGTTCCAGTACGTGGTGATTTAGACCCATTGCTAGAATAATACATTGTAAGAAGCAGCATTGATTAAAAGTAAACTGATAAGTTATTCGCACTGCCTCATTGTTTATCAATGGAGCCCCTGCTGCCTAGGTACAATTTACCTCACAAGATCAATGTGTGGACTTGGCTAATTTTCTCCTTGGCCTGAAGATTTATATGAATGTAAAGGGCAGTTAAATCATTGCTGAAAAATACCAACATGATTTATTTGGGGTAATCATCAAGGAAGTGAAGCCGCATAAATCATCGGGACTGTATCTTTGCCATGCTGGGCGCTCCAGGCTGGTATCACTGCTACAAAGCTGGGTTTAAAAAAGAAATACTTTAATCAGAAAAGGACTTTGTTCCAGCCAGGCCCCAAAAGCTCATTGTGGGAACTGAAAAGGCATTAAAAACAGAGTGGAAAGCAGTCAATCAGGATGTTTGACAAGTGATTGAAGGTACTCAGTGTACAGTATAAGCCCTATGTTCATGAATCCCTATGTCCTATGGTGCCCAGTGTGACTTCCAGCAGTGCTGAGTAGCTGGAATTCAGATCTGCTTTGGCAAAGGTTTTTGGAAACAGGCTATGATAAGTAGGGGGTCATTCTCTGTGGCTGTGAATGACTGATTGTTTCCCATGTGGAATAGAGAAGTGGAGAAGACAGGGGAGGGGGCGGGGGAGAAGAGCAGGAAAGAAAAGAAAATGAATGATATCTAAATTCCTCATTGTCCTACTGTGCCCTTCAGATCACACCGAGGCCTGCAGCTGCTTCTAATCCTTGTCTCCCAGAACTGACTGGGAGAGCTAAGTGAGAGCAAAATACAAAGTTCAGACTTAAAATGGGCACTTCGATCCATATACACGGAGTCTTGAAACCAAACCTTTCTTCCTTTTTTTGTTTGTTCTGCTTTCGTGACTATAGCTGCAACCAGTCCAGATTTCAAAAACACCCACATCCCTTCCTCCTCTCTTTATTTCTCCTCCACACTTCTCAGATTTCAGCTTGACGGCACAGTTTTCCTAGATCTGGGTTCAATTCTGTGGCTACTGAAGTTGATGGTGAAATTTCCACTGCAGGATCAAGCCCTTTTCCTTTTGGTTCTTAACTCTCAGTCAGGTACAGACACCACCCCCTCAAGAAGACTAAGGACAATTCTTTTCCACAGAACCATAATAAGCTAGGCACAGAAAGAAGCTAATATTATCCATTTGCAACATGGCAGTGGTCCATTGTGGTGGCTGCTCTTCAAACACAGTGGAGGCCAGAGACCTCCCCCAGAATGGCTCACTGAGCTGTATTTTGAGACAAGTGCTTGGTGAAAAGTGCAAACACCCACTTGCTGGCACAAAATGTTATAACCCCCATGCACACACTTAGCAATGATACCACCAACCCCCTGATTCTGTGCAGGCCACATTACCATGTAGTCCTCAATCATACAGCCCTCTCTTCGCTACATGCAGAATTAGCTACTCCTTATTGTAAATCTAAGGGCAGTTCCATACATCACATTTTTTTTTCAAGCACTGCCCCGGTAGTAGCACATCCAGTAACCAATAATGAATGGGCAGCGGTTTCTCACATATCCTTTATGAATGTGTGGTGATGAGCTACTTTTGTAGCCCTGCCGACATTTGCATCCTCACACAATATCCCAGTATGCATTGCCTTTGGCAGCAGGGTACATCTCCACCAGTGCCCTTCCTTCAGTATCCAAGCAACACTTTGCTGGGCCTGTGGCAAACTGATAACACAGCTTTCCAGTCCGAACCCAAGTAAAAACACATACTAACTCCTTAGGATCTCAGGTCTCAACCCTTCTAGGCAACTTGGAGGTCACTGTTCCCTGCCACTTAGATCTTAGCCCTTCTAGGCAACTTGGAGGACCAGCTCAGTGTTTGAAATGCTGCTTCTGTTCTAACACTGCTTCTAAATGGTTCAGGTAAACCTCTCAAGACTGGGACAACCCATAGTTAGATACAATGGCACAAAAATACTCACCGAGATAAGATTACACCACACCTGATTCTCTTTTCCTTTTCATGTTGATGAGAGCCCCTTCAACTGCAGGGCCCTATATAAAGTGCACCCATTTCCTCCCATGTTGTTACCATGTCTCTATGGTCACGAAGGATTGGTAGGTGGGTGCAGGCTACTGGTTGCATTCACACTTTACATGGGTGTGGTGTCAGTGGCTTAAGTAGTTTGTGGTTCCAGTTTAAACTGAAGCTGATAAACACAGTTTATCCAACCAGTGTTAGTGCTTTGTCACACAAACAGAAAGAATCTAGTTTGTGCATCTTTTTAGTTTAGTTTAGTTTAGTTTAGTTTAGTTTAGTTTCGTTTCGTTTATTAGTTTGTGCATCTGGGATAAGTAATGTGTGTGAATGGCGCCTATGTGCCTTGCTTGGCATTAAGTAGTAGGGCTCCCACCAGTTCACTAGGGCATTTTTCTACATTCTGTGGGAAGCCACTGCCTTAATCCCAAACCTTAAATACAGTTTACCAAAGCAACCAACAATCACATCTCAGCTGAATAAAGATTCAAATCCCTTACAGGGCCCTATCTAGTATTTTCTCTTGTTTTTAATAACTCCTGGTGAATAAAGTACATGGCATTCCTCAGCAAAGTCAATATCCTGGCGGTTGGCAAAACCCTGCGTAGGGTTTGTTTTTCTTTAATTGGGAATGCTTGTCATTTAAGGCAACAATTAATGTTTGTTGAGAACAACTTGACTGTAAATGACTCCTACTATTACACTAAATACATTTAATTATGATTTATTGGTGCATAGCAACCTTTTGTAACATGGTAGGCTAACATCCATTTTCGCTTAATTAAACTCATTATAACAGCACTCTGCTGCATAAAGGAAACAAAGAAATGGGTATAACTGAAAATTTCACACTTAACTGTGTTTAAAATAAAGGTCATAATGGAAAATATGCTTAGTTAAAATGATATTTTATTATTAATTGTTTTAATTATATTAAAGCCCCTCAGCTTCCTTCCCCTGGAGGCAGTAGTCAGGACTGGCTTCCAGCACCCAGTTTCCTACATTGGTTACAGTCAAGGAACTTGAATATTATTGTAGCTGTCTTTAAAAGATCCATCCAACTGGAGTGTTTCCAGGTTTCTCCAAGCTGGGTCCCCAAATATCTGAAACCTTTCCCCCTCCCTTCCTTCATCATACCCATTGCAGCCTCTGAGGGCAGCTGGGAGCGTCCTCTTACAGCTACCATCTGCCGGCTAAAGGGCGCGCCGAGAGGTGTACTTGGGGGCTGCCCCACAGCTGTGCAACTCCCTTCCCTTGGAGAGTCATCTAAGCCTGAGTCTGCTCATCTTCTCAAAGCGATGCAAGACTTTTTTGTTTGGCCAGGCCAAAGGTGAGCAAAGGTAGGGTTGTACTGGAGGGGAAAATTTCGTTTTCGTTTATGTCAGGTGGGAACGGATGCCCCAGATGAGCTGGACAATGCTGTGGAACCTGTCCTCTGGAAGGAAGGTCCTACCCCAGGTAGTGTCTATGACAGCACCTATGAAAGGGAGTGTCCTTGTGGGGGTGAGGTGCAACTTCTCAATGTTGACAATCAGGCCTAGATTGCCCAAAAGAGATGTCATGGAGAAAGTGGCTCTCGCAGTCTGCCATGAAGAGCCAGTCATCCAGGTAGGAGGAAGACCCGTATGTCCCATCCTCTGAGCTCTGCAGTCATGACAGCAAAATATTTGGTGAAAACTCTTGGGGCAGTGGCAAGTCTCAAGAGCAGAACTTTGTACTGCAAGTGGTGGCCATCTTGGGCCTGGTGGGAGCAGGCCAAGGATATAACAGCTGGTAGCCCACTGGATGTGAGGGGGCAACACAGCCAGGGAGGGCTCTAGCAGTATGTCAGCAAGGGTCAAGGTGGGGCCTGAGAGAAGCCCAATGATGATGATGATGATGCGGTGACTGTGGAGGTGGTGGAGGCTCATCATCTAAGATAGTCTCTTCTGAGAAGTAAGCTGGCAGGAGCCAATGTGAAGTCCTCATGATCAGAATCAGAAGAAGGGAATGGGGATCTAACCCTCCATTTCCCCTTTCTCTTTTTCTTCCTAGGCTCTGCTGGTGGGGAAGACACAGTCTCCTCCTGAATGAAGTCCTCTTCCACAGAATCCAAAAAGGTAGAAGTGACAGAGGCTGATTAAGCACCTAAGACAATGGGGGACAATCCCACACACAGCTCATGCTACGTGCATCCTGAGCACGCACATGCATGCAAACTGCACGCATCTCCATAGGGATTGCATTGTGCCATGCAGATCCCACTTGGGATTGCAGCTAGTGCCAGGATCGGTGCTAGGAGTGGTGCTGGAGATGGTACCGGTGGTGCCAATGGACAAAGTGGCTGGTGCCAGGCCTCTGGAAGCTGCAAGTCTGCTTACATTGCTGGTGCTGCAAGCTGACACCGGCTGCGCAGAGCCTTCATCACCCACTTGAAAGGCTTTTTTGGTTAGGATGTCCCAGAACCACATCATGCAGTCCTTTCTCATCGTAGAGGAGAGGGCAAGCCTTGCAGGACTTAATGTCATAGGTCTCTCCCAGACACACCATGCACCTGTCATGCCGACTGGAGATGGACATGGTGTCAGGACAAGACAGGCACTTCTTGAAGCCAGATTTATGTGACATGGTATGTGAAGGATGCGGTCTGATGACTGCCCAAGGGATACCTAACTAACTGATACAACTAGCTAAAGAAAACCTTTATCGAATCAGATGCTGACAAGTGCTTAGAATTAAAATGAACTGTTCCTAAATTGATGAAAGGTGGTTGGAAAAAACTGAGGTGGAGAGGCTCCGCCTTCTCCTTTTATCCTCCTTCCTTTCATGAGCTCAAAAGCCTGTGCAGAGAAGGGGACGGGGGAGGAGTGCTAAACCGGAGCCTCAACTCCCATTTAAATTATTCCAGGCAGTCTGCCTAGATACTGCTGACAAATGGAGTTTTCCAGATTGCCAGAAGCAGAGCAGGAAGAATCATGGAGCTCCTCAAAGAAGAACTAGGGGACACTCCAGGAAGCTAATTTGCAGCAGTTTTAAAGTCTTTTTTTTCCACTCAGCACACAACTAACTTGTGGAATTTACTGCCAGAGGAAGTGGTCAAGGCCACTAGTGTAGATAGTTTTAAAAAGGGATTGGATAAGTTCTTGGCAGATAGGTCCATTAATGGCTATTAGTCAAGTAGGTTTTGTGGGTGTAACTTCTTACTGGGCATTTTTACGCACACCTTAAAGTGCTGGTCTTTCAATCTTCTGGGTTTACAAGTCCAGAAGTAAGTACCGGATGTATTCTTCACACACACACTGCCCTGAGGCAGTTCCTGGATGCATTCTTCACACAAACACTGCCCTGAGGCAGCCTAAAGTAGCCGCAGCTGTAGACATGAGGGGCTGCCATGGAAACCAAGTGACCACAGCTGTCTGGAGCAAAGCAGTTTACCAGGAGAACCTTTTACACACAAAAGTTCTGGGAGACGTTCTATGCAGAAGTTCAAAGAGCCAGAAGTTTAAGATCTGTGTGAGTGATTTAGACACACAGAAAGTTCAGGATGTAACAGCAAACATGCAGGAGAAATGTGTGTGTAAAAACACCCACTGTTGGGGCTGGAAAAAGAGGGAATGTATTGTCCATTGTGACCTGCTAGGCACTTTTCCCAAGAGACAGAGATTGGCCACTGTTGGAGACAGGATGCTGGGCTTGATGGACCATTCATCTGACCCAGTACGGCACTTTTAATGTTCTTAGGCATTTGGTGCGCAAGGACAGAGTTGGGTGGAATTGGTGGGAGAGGTTTTCAGTAGGGGTGTGCATGTCATTTTCGTTATTACGATAACGATAATGAAAATTGTCATTTTTGTTAATGTTATTGCAATAATGAAAATGACAAATAATAACAAAAATAGAAACAAAAAACACATTTTGTTTTTTAAATAAAGGGAAAACACTGAAAAATGTATTTCTGGCTATACCTTTTTTGTTTCTTATTCAATTCTGATGAAAGTTGGGGAGGTTGTGTCCCCAATGGAGGGCATTATGTGTACCAATTTTAGAAACAATTAGATAAAGGAAACCGAGTATAGAAGCAATTGAATGTTGTGATTTTAAGATAAGTTCCATACACATTCATGGCTACAACCTCTTTATCTTCCATCCAATTTCCATGAAACCTGTGAATATTATGTCCCTCCACAAGCTTAACACTCCTGCAAATTTTCAGAAAGATTGGATACAGGGTCCTGATGGTATAAGACATTAACTTTAAAATACATTTCCAGCTGTGACATTTATATTCCATCCTGTTTACAGAACATTTTGCAGAAATGTATCATATCCCTTCCCTGTCATCTTTGCCAAACTACAGGACAATTTGATAAAGGGACCCAATTTATAAGCAATTGAAGTTGTCCAGTTGAAGAACATTATGCAGATAAATAGCAGCACATGCAGTGCCAGTCAGAGGCAGGCACCTGGCATGGTGGGAGGGAGGTGGGGGGAAGCTGTAGGAGGAAGGATATGGAGCAACCCAACATCAAGGCTGGACTACTGCAACACGCTCTACGTGGGGCTGCCCTTGTTCCTCATTGGGAGGCTGCAGCTAGTGCAGAATGCGGCGGCCCGGCTCCTTTCGGGGACGGGCCGTTGAAAACACATAACACCTGTGCTCCGGACTCTGCACTGGCTGCCGATAGCGAGCCGAGTCAGGTTCAAGGTTTTGGTATTGATCCATAAGGCCCTTCATGGTCTGGGCCCCTCATACCTCAGGGATCGCCTCACCCTCCGCGCCCCAGAGCTTCTCCTTCAGTCCGCTGGGGGTGCCTTCCTGGAGGTCCCCCAAGTTAAGCAGGGGGCCACAATGGAGGGGGCATTCTCGGTGGCCAGGCCGCAGCTTTGGAATTCCTTCCCAGAGGAAGCTCACCTGGCCCTGAGCCTGTTAACATTCCGGCGAATTTGCAAAACCTGGCTGTTCGTCCAGGCCTTTGTGGAAGGGGGGAGGTTTTTTTTATCCCCCTCCATCCTTATTTATTGTATTAATTAATGTATATGTTCCTTTGCCTTGTTTTAATTGTTGCAATTTTACAAATGTTTTTAAATGTTTTATATTTGTATTATTATTTTTTTGAGAGAGTGTTAGCTGCCTCGAGCTGTTTCAGGAGGGGCAGGGTAAAAATATGATTAAATAAACAAATAAATAAATAAAATAAAAGTTTGACAGACACATTCACTGGTCAATTACTGCATGCTTCCAGCTTTACAGGACCAATCGGTAGTGGCTTCGAGACGGGCATAGAAGGGGCATAAATGGAACTTTGGGGATAGCATCCCAACAATCAGGAGACATAGTTTATACATCCAGACTGTCCAATTATCATCACAATCACATCCTGCAGCACTGTGACAGAGGACATTAGAGAATCTCTATTGACTGTTTCCTAAACAGATGCTTCTGACTTCCCAGCAAAAAGCGGGAGAGAGAAGTTGGGATGGTCACAGCACAGAATGAGGATATTTGGTTGACATTTCTGCTGATCAATTGGCATCTCAAATCGGTCTTATACCACAGTGACATGTAAGAGAATCCATGGCATAGGCTCCTTCTCTGCATGTGCTGTGCAGGCATATAAAATTGGGACCCGTTATCACATCGTTCTGATATTTGGCAGAGATGATCCTGAAAGTGTGATATACAGCCCTGCCAAATTTCATGTGCACTGGTTGGACTACAAAGATGTTACAGTCAAGACATACATGTATAAGTTAATTGCTTATTCCACCAGGACCCTTTATCCAATCCTTCTAAAAGTTGGCAGAGATAATAAATATGGGAAGGGGTGTAAACTTGCCTAGTTTCATCTACATTAAATATGAGGCAAAGAAGTTACAGCTAAGAATATATATGAAGATTTTCTACAAAATAATATAATTAAACTGCTTATAAAATTTGATTCCTTTACACAACCGTTTTGGAATTTGGTACACTTAATGCCTTCTATTGGAGGTACAGTCCCTCCAAGTGGCAGTCAACTATAATGAAAAACAAAAAGGTTACAGCCAAAAATGTGTTTTTCATTGAAACCAATGGAAACCAAAAACGACAATGTGATTTTTATGAAAATGAAAACGGCATATTTAAATAATGAAAACAAATAACAAAAACCAAAAAGACATAGGCCCTTGGTGCACACCTCTAGTTTTCAGGTTCAGTTGAGGTGGGGTTTAAGGAGATTTTTTAGATGCTTTTATTACGGGTGGGTCCTGGTGGCCTAATAGAGGAGAGGAAATTGCAGTTTGGTTCCTGTGGTCAGTTTGGATCCTGCAATTTCCAGATTTAAATACAGATCCATATTATGGATCCATATTAATCAATTAAAAACTTTAAAATAATTAAAACTGTTAATGTGCAAAATGGCCTTCAGACCATTCTGTGTATGCGTGCCCTTTTCCAAAATGGCAGCAGCAATGTCGCTGCCATTTTGGAAAAGGGCAGCCTCTGTGCATGTGCAAAATGGCCAGGGCGCATGTCCAGACCAACTTCTCTTTTCCAAAATGGAAGCAATGCTGCTGCTGCCGCCATTTTAAAAAACGATGCACATGTGCAGAATGGTCTGGCAGTCATTTTGTGCATCCACAGTAATCTTTAATTTTTAAAAAAAAAATCTTTAGATTAGAACCGAACCACAACAGGCATGTTGCCACACTGTTTTGGTTTGGTACAGATTGATCTGTAACAGCCTGCTATGGGTAGTTACAGATAAAATCCAAATCCAAATGACCACTCCTAGCTTTTATGTGTTATGTTGTAAACCACCCTGAGCAGGGTATAAATTAAATGAATAAATGAATGAATATGTAACAACTATTCCACTAACTGAAAGTACATTGGGAAGGGTTGTTGCCTCTTCCACAGGCCACATAGCTCTCAACTCCACAGCCAAGGAATCTGGCCTCTCAGGCTGCAGAATTTAGGTTTTGTCTGTGCAGAGAAAATGGATCCCTGCAAATATTTTTAGCTGGCTGGGTATACTTTATATACCTTAAAATTTGAGTTATTGGCTACAGAATTTGATTTATCTAACTCAAAAAACAATCCATTTGTTGGACCTGGAGCTGTGGAAAACATATTTCTTCAACTTAACCAGAAATTCAACTTAGGTAAGTATGCGTATTCCACTTTATATTACACTGTCTGCAGAAAAGGCAGGAAACAATCTTGGGTTGTTGCTTACCCATAGGTACATGTCTCTCTGGGTGTTGTGTCTGAATGTTTATGTGTGTTAGACTTGTGTTATGGTGCCTCAGGCCAATGGAAGCTTCCAGAAGGCAGTGCCTATTGAGACCCATGGAATGACCTACAGACAATATGTATTCTGCTTTGAGAGAAATATGGCAAGCCAAGAGAATAGTTTACTGGCTGGGAGTATTATCAGTGGAACTCAACCAAATAAAACAACTCCATTCATTATCTTGAGAATGCTGGGGAGCACAGAGACTCACCTTCCATCTGGCCACTGCTGCTGTTCCTGCTGGGCTGGTCCCATGTCACTGTGACTGCTCCAGGACCTGTCTCTTATACACATCTTCACACTTAACTGTGTTTAAAATAAAGGTCATAATGGAAAATATGCTTAGTTAAAATGATATTTTATTATTAATTGTTTTAATTATATTAAAGCCCCTCAGCTTCCTTCCCCTGGAGGCAGTAGTCAGGACTGGCTTCCAGCACCCAGTTTCCTACATTGGTTACAGTCAAGGAACTTGAATATTATTGTAGCTGTCTTTAAAAGATCCATCCAACTGGAGTGTTTCCAGGTTTCTCCAAGCTGGGTCCCCAAATATCTGAAACCTTTCCCCCTCCCTTCCTTCATCATACCCATTGCAGCCTCTGAGGGCAGCTGGGAGCGTCCTCTTACAGCTACCATCTGCCGGCTAAAGGGCGCGCCGAGAGGTGTACTTGGGGGCTGCCCCACAGCTGTGCAACTCCCTTCCCTTGGAGAGTCATCTAAGCCTGAGTCTGCTCATCTTCTCAAAGCGATGCAAGACTTTTTTGTTTGGCCAGGCCAAAGGTGAGCAAAGGTAGGGTTGTACTGGAGGGGAAAATTTCGTTTTCGTTTATGTCAGGTGGGAACAGATGCCCCAGATGAGCTGGACAATGCTGTGGAACCTGTCCTCTGGAAGGAAGGTCCTACCCCAGGTAGTGTCTATGACAGCACCGATGAAAGGGAGTATCCTTGTGGGGGTGAGGTGCAACTTCTCAATGTTGACAATCAGGCCTAGATCGCCCAAAAGAGATGTCATGGAGNGGGGGGGAACAGCCGAGGGGCAGGGAGCAGGATAGAGCAGACGGGGAGCGGCCATAGGGGTGGATGTGGGGTGGGGACGGTATGGTCCAAGGGGATGGGTGACTCGTACTCCCAGGAGACCAAGGGTCCTGGTGGAGGTTGAGAGGGTCACCCCCCACTGAGGGTGAGGGAGGGTCAGGGTCTAGGGTCCGCCTGTAGAGAGCTGCTCCTGTTGAATGCAAGGTCCGTGGTGAATAAGGCCCGAGTTATCCGGGATTTGATCCTGAATGAGGTAGCGGGCCTTGCATGCATTACAGAAACGTGGCTGGACGAGGGGGCAGGACCTGTTTTGACGGACCTCGTTCCAGCCGGGTATGCTGTGCAGCATCAGTCCCACACGGGGGGCCGAGGAGGAGGTGTAGCTATTGTTTTTAGAGAGGAATGGCCAGTTAGGCGATATCCAGTTCAGGAGATTCCAGGTATTGAGGCCCTCCATGTGGTGTTTGATTTGGCCGGGGGCAAGCTTGGGATGCTGCTGGTATACCAGGCCCCTCCCTGTCCGGCAGCTTCCCTTGCCACTATAGCAGAGCTGCCCTCAGAGGTTGTGCTGAACTCCTCCAGGACCTTGGTTCTGGGGGACGTCAACGCCCATGCCGACGCCGGACTTGTAGGAGCGGAGTGTGAGTTCATGGCCACCATGGACTTGTCCCACGTGGTCAACTGCCCAACCCATGTGGGAGGGGGCATATCCTTGACCTGGTTTTCTATTCAGGCCTTGAGGCGGGTGGTCCATTAGTGGGGGATGTAAGAGTTATGCCCTATCATGGACGGACCATTATCTCCTACAGGCCAGTCTCTCAGCACACCCCTGCCAGAAGGGGAATGGACCAGTAAGGTTGGTCCACCCTCGGATGCTGATGGAAACACAACGGTTCCAGGAGACTCTGAGGGAATTAACCCTAGACCCTGATGGCCACTCTGTCAATGTGCTGGCCCAGCATTGGAATACATTACTGGGGGAGGCCATTGACAGGGTGGCTCCGAGACATCCTCTGCCTCCATCTCGTCACCACAGGGCCCCTTGGTTTACTGAGGTGCTGTGGTGTATGAAACAGGTAGGCAGGAGACTGAAGCAATGCTGGCGTCGGACTCGGTCCGAATCTGATCAACTTCTCCATAGGGCCCATTTGCGGTCCTATGTTGAGGCTGTGAGGACAGCAAAGAAAGAGTTCTTTGCTGCCCTCATAGCATCTTCAAAGTCACGTCCAGCGGAGCTGTTTCGGGTGGTGCGGGGGCTGGTCAGTCTGGCCTCCCTCTGCCTGGTAGGGATGGATGAACAGAACGCGGTTTGGATGTTCGGTCGTTTGGTTCGAAATCTGAGTTCGGATTAGATGGTTTGGTTCAGCCGAGTTCAGTTTGGCCGAACTTGGCCGAACATTCAAAAATAGCGAATCCGAAACCAAAATCGAAATGAAATTGAAACCGAAACCTAATTTTTGGCCCTGGAAAGATGTTTTTCCTGCCCCCGAACTCATCCAAACTCATTTGAACATGACCGAACTGTTCGGTCGTTCAGTTCAGATGTTTGGTTCAGACGTCCGAAGAGACCGAGTTTGATCTGAACTCCGAACATCCGAACCACGTTCGCCCATCCCTACCTCCTGGACAGGGACTTGTCCCAGACCTGCTGTGAGGAGTTTGCCATCTACTTTGCAGACAAGATCGCTCAGAACTGGAGTAACTTTGATGCCAGGTTGGAAGCAGTAGGTGAGGAGTATGAGGTTATGGAGGCACTGTCTGGTTGATCTTTCTGGGAGGAGTTTCAGGAAGTGATGCCGGTCGATGCGGTGGAGGTTCTGGGGTCTGTTAGAGCCACTAGTTGTGAATTAGATCCATGCCCATCCTGGTTGGTGAACGCCTCCAGGGAGACGTTGGGGACGGTGCTGGCGAGGGTGGTCAACACATCCCTCCAGCAGGGGAGGACATTGCCCAGTCTCAAGGGGGCTGTGGTGCGCCCCCTGCTGAAAAAAACATCCTTGGATGTGGACGCACTCGCCAGCTACCGCCCTGTCTCTAATCTTCCCTTTTTAGGGAAGGTTATTGAATGGGCAGTGGCACTGCAGCTCCAGGCACATCTGGATAGTATCGGTTTCCTTGATCCTTTTCAGTCTGGGTTCCGCCCCGGCTATGGTACCGAGACGGCCTTGGTGGATGATCTCCACTGGGAGATGGACACAGAACGTTCAACATTTTTGATCCTGCTAGATCTCTCGGCCGCTTTTGATACCATGGACCATGGGCTGCTGCGAGACCTGGGGGTCTGGATGGGACTGTCCTTGGGTGGTTCCGCTCATTCCTCTTGGGGAGAAGCCAGTGGGTGGTACTGGGGGCTGAAACATCAAGCCCCGGACCTTGACCTGCGGTGTTCTTCAGGATTCGATTCTGTCTCCGTTATTATTTAATGTGTATATGCAGCCCTTGGGGGAGATCATGAGACGGTTCGGGGTGCGATGTCACCAATATGCTGATGACACTCAGCTGTACATCTCGTTTTCAACTGACCCAGGTCCTGCTGTCTTGATATTTTCCCAATGTTTGGAGGCTGTGGCAGATTTAATGCAGCAGAGCAGACTGAAACGTAATCCCGATAAGACGGAGGTGATAGTGGTGGGAAGGGCAAGGGGGGTGCTGGCTCCTCCAGTGGGGGGGTTGTCTGTCCTCCTGTAGCCCAGAAGGTTCAGAGTCTGCGGGTGGTGTTGGATTCGGACCTCTGTCTGGATCGGCAGATGGAAGCGGTGGCTAAAGCCGCTTTCCTTGTATCTAGTATGGAGGCTCCATCCATACATCTCTGGGTCCGACCTGGCCACTCTCATTCATGCCTTCATCACCTCGAGGCTGGACTACTGCAACATGCTCTACATGGGGCTTCCCTTGTTTCTGGTCCGGAGGCTGCAGCTCGTGCACAATGCGGCGGGCCATCACCNTGGACGAGGGGGCAGGACCTGTTTTGACGGACCTCGTTCCAGCCGGGTATGCTGTGCAGCATCAGTCCCACACGGGGGGCCGAGGAGGAGGTGTAGCTATTGTTTTTAGAGAGGAATGGCCAGTTAGGCGATATCCAGTTCAGGAGATTCCAGGTATTGAGGCCCTCCATGTGGTGTTTGATTTGGCCGGGGGCAAGCTTGGGATGCTGCTGGTATACCAGGCCCCTCCCTGTCCGGCAGCTTCCCTTGCCACTATAGCAGAGCTGCCCTCAGAGGTTGTGCTGAACTCCTCCAGGACCTTGGTTCTGGGGGACGTCAACGCCCATGCCGACGCCGGACTTGTAGGAGCGGAGTGTGAGTTCATGGCCACCATGGACTTGTCCCACGTGGTCAACTGCCCAACCCATGTGGGAGGGGGCATATCCTTGACCTGGTTTTCTATTCAGGCCTTGAGGCGGGTGGTCCATTAGTGGGGGATGTAAGAGTTATGCCCTATCATGGACGGACCATTATCTCCTACAGGCCAGTCTCTCAGCACACCCCTGCCAGAAGGGGAATGGACCAGTAAGGTTGGTCCACCCTCGGATGCTGATGGAAACACAACGGTTCCAGGAGACTCTGAGGGAATTAACCCTAGACCCTGATGGCCACTCTGTCAATGTGCTGGCCCAGCATTGGAATACATTACTGGGGGAGGCCATTGACAGGGTGGCTCCGAGACATCCTCTGCCTCCATCTCGTCACCACAGGGCCCCTTGGTTTACTGAGGTGCTGTGGTGTATGAAACAGGTAGGCAGGAGACTGAAGCAATGCTGGCGTCGGACTCGGTCCGAATCTGATCAACTTCTCCATAGGGCCCATTTGCGGTCCTATGTTGAGGCTGTGAGGACAGCAAAGAAAGAGTTCTTTGCTGCCCTCATAGCATCTTCAAAGTCACGTCCAGCGGAGCTGTTTCGGGTGGTGCGGGGGCTGGTCAGTCTGGCCTCCCTCTGCCTGGTAGGGATGGATGAACAGAACGCGGTTTGGATGTTCGGTCGTTTGGTTCGAAATCTGAGTTCGGATTAGATGGTTTGGTTCAGCCGAGTTCAGTTTGGCCGAACTTGGCCGAACATTCAAAAATAGCGAATCCGAAACCAAAATCGAAATGAAATTGAAACCGAAACCTAATTTTTGGCCCTGGAAAGATGTTTTTCCTGCCCCCGAACTCATCCAAACTCATTTGAACATGACCGAACTGTTCGGTCGTTCAGTTCAGATGTTTGGTTCAGACGTCCGAAGAGACCGAGTTTGATCTGAACTCCGAACATCCGAACCACGTTCGCCCATCCCTACCTCCTGGACAGGGACTTGTCCCAGACCTGCTGTGAGGAGTTTGCCATCTACTTTGCAGACAAGATCGCTCAGAACTGGAGTAACTTTGATGCCAGGTTGGAAGCAGTAGGTGAGGAGTATGAGGTTATGGAGGCACTGTCTGGTTGATCTTTCTGGGAGGAGTTTCAGGAAGTGATGCCGGTCGATGCGGTGGAGGTTCTGGGGTCTGTTAGAGCCACTAGTTGTGAATTAGATCCATGCCCATCCTGGTTGGTGAACGCCTCCAGGGAGACGTTGGGGACGGTGCTGGCGAGGGTGGTCAACACATCCCTCCAGCAGGGGAGGACATTGCCCAGTCTCAAGGGGGCTGTGGTGCGCCCCCTGCTGAAAAAAACATCCTTGGATGTGGACGCACTCGCCAGCTACCGCCCTGTCTCTAATCTTCCCTTTTTAGGGAAGGTTATTGAATGGGCAGTGGCACTGCAGCTCCAGGCACATCTGGATAGTATCGGTTTCCTTGATCCTTTTCAGTCTGGGTTCCGCCCCGGCTATGGTACCGAGACGGCCTTGGTGGATGATCTCCACTGGGAGATGGACACAGAACGTTCAACATTTTTGATCCTGCTAGATCTCTCGGCCGCTTTTGATACCATGGACCATGGGCTGCTGCGAGACCTGGGGGTCTGGATGGGACTGTCCTTGGGTGGTTCCGCTCATTCCTCTTGGGGAGAAGCCAGTGGGTGGTACTGGGGGCTGAAACATCAAGCCCCGGACCTTGACCTGCGGTGTTCTTCAGGATTCGATTCTGTCTCCGTTATTATTTAATGTGTATATGCAGCCCTTGGGGGAGATCATGAGACGGTTCGGGGTGCGATGTCACCAATATGCTGATGACACTCAGCTGTACATCTCGTTTTCAACTGACCCAGGTCCTGCTGTCTTGATATTTTCCCAATGTTTGGAGGCTGTGGCAGATTTAATGCAGCAGAGCAGACTGAAACGTAATCCCGATAAGACGGAGGTGATAGTGGTGGGAAGGGCAAGGGGGGTGCTGGCTCCTCCAGTGGGGGGGTTGTCTGTCCTCCTGTAGCCCAGAAGGTTCAGAGTCTGCGGGTGGTGTTGGATTCGGACCTCTGTCTGGATCGGCAGATGGAAGCGGTGGCTAAAGCCGCTTTCCTTGTATCTAGTATGGAGGCTCCATCCATACATCTCTGGGTCCGACCTGGCCACTCTCATTCATGCCTTCATCACCTCGAGGCTGGACTACTGCAACATGCTCTACATGGGGCTTCCCTTGTTTCTGGTCCGGAGGCTGCAGCTCGTGCACAATGCGGCGGGCCATCACCTTACAGGGATGGGTCAGCAGGAGCACATAACACCTGTGCTCCGCACTCTGCACTGGCTGCCGATAGTGTACCGGGCTAGATTCAAGGTGCTAGTTTCAATCTATAAAGCCCTACACGGTCTGGGCCCCTCTTACCTCGGGGACCGCCTCGCCCTCGGCATCTCAGAGCGATCCCTGCGGTCTACCGGGGGTGCCTTCCTGGAGGTCCCCCGTGTTAAGTGGGGGGGCACAATGGAAAGGGTGTTCTCGGTGGCCGGGCCGTGACTCTGGAATTCCCTCCTGGAGGAAGCTCACCTGGCCCCGGGTCTGCTGGCGTTCCGCCGAGCCTGTAAGACCTGACTGTTCACCCAGGACTTCGGAGGGGAGGGTGGGCTAGTTAGGGATAAATTTGGGTTTTTTAAAGATTTGTAAATATATTATTGCATTTTTTAGTATTTTTATGTATCTTTGGTTATTGTACGCCACCCCGAGATGCCATAGNTGGGGTTGTTTTAAAATTGAATCATTTTTATGTTTGTGTTATTGTTTTTATTTGTTGTAAGATGCCCCGAGATGCCATAGACATGAGGGGGGCTGCTAATAAATGTGACTAATAATAATTAATAAATAAAGATGCAAGGGTCCAAATGGCAGGATTTAAGGCCCTGAGTCTTTGGGAAAAGGTGGCATATATTTAAATAAGTAATATAAAGAATTGAAAAGTTTAGACAGCTATTTCACTTCCATTGATCCTCCTGCATACTGACTGATTGGCCAGTTCTGCTGATAGGACCCCAATTTACAGCTAGGGACCCAAGGCTGAAAGAAGTAACTTGCTCCAGAAGACAAGGATTTTAATTCAGGACAATTTCTGTTTCCCAATCCAACTTGCTATCTAATAGACCACACAGGCTCTTCTTGAGCAATTATTATTCACTAAACATACTGAGTGCTTTAAAGTATGGCCATAACAACATTCTTTGAGTTGTGCAGTTTTCAAGAGGTCTCTGGTATTTTTAGGTGTGTCCTATATATTTCCACCACATCCAGGTGTTTTCTCCCGCTTGAATGACAAATTGTGAATGTTATCCAGAACCCAACTTTCAGGAGGTCTGGGCACCTGTAGCTCTCAATGGAAGTCTATAGGCCCCAACAAAGACAGCTTGGTACATTGTGCATAGAAAAAAGGCATATACTGCCCTCTGTCCTTATTTTCTAGGTCTACGGCAGCACAGTACACGCATTTCTACATTCAATGCAATAAATTGCATAGAAACGAATATTTAAATCATACTCACCTGGATGCTACTGGAAATCTGGGAATGGAACTCTAACATTTCCTACCTAAGGTAAGCATCCATTCTAAACACTTAAGAGTTACCCAATTCAGTGGCTGACAGGATGCACCAGAGGCGTAGCTATGTTGGAATGGCGTCTAGTGCAGGAGATGGAATGGGCTTCCCCAGGTTGGTTCCAGGAAGAAGCCCAAACATGGTGGGAAGCAGTAGGAGGTGGAAGCATGCAGAAGTAGGAATATGGAGGTGGTTGGAAGTGGTGGGGGACATCGCACCAGGTGCATGTGTTCATGCACACACACACATTTACACTCAAACTTGCAGCACCCAAACCAGTGTCAGTGCTCTTTGTGTGTAAGAGTGATGATGATTCAGAACCAATAGACTTTCTCACTCACATACTTTCCCTGTTGCCCCAAACTGAGAAACAGTCACGCACAGCACACACAACTGGATAGGGTGCCTATCTTGAAGCTTAGCTGAGACTGTGTGCCTGGGCCCCTGGGAACTGGTTCAGCTGCACACATCGTAGCTATGCCCATGGGTGACAGAATGTAGCAGAGATGGCACGAATAAATGTATTATGAATAAATGTCATTTGGAGCCAAACTGAGGCCAATGAACTGAACCCATTTTGCTTGTGAATTCAGCAGAAAGTGACCTGAATTGCAAAACGTGGAAGAAGAGTGGACGTTTCCCCAAGTTCAGAGGTCTATTATGGATCCAAATCATCTAGAATCCTAGCCCATCTCTCTGCAATGGTCTCATAACGATGTACTGAAAACTGAAACATGCTTAATTGTAATATGATCACATGACCGTTTTGCATAGCTGAGACTATTTATTCACTTTAAAATTATAACCCTTTCCTGGGGACTCCTGCCTCCTCCATCTTGTACCTTGGCCAGGCCTACCACAACAATATTGCTCCTCTTTCATCAGTACTTCCTGCACAGACAACACAGTACCTTGCTCTACTGCCCTTTCCCCCTCCAGTTTAAGCTAAGGCATTTATTTGATTTGAATAAACATCACATTAAAAAAAAGCAAACGAGGATAAACCTGGGAGGGGGGATTTGAATGTATAATCCCCAATGAATCTAAATGCTTCTGAAGTAAAATCAAAGGTATCAGAGACTCCAGTAAACTAATCTTGAAACACAATGTTATGTGGAATGGAGAGTGGCATCAACGTTATTTTATTTTGCATTTACCAATACTGCAGTTTGATGACGTTAGCATTAAGACATTGAATGGAAGCATTTTCAAAGTGCTGTGTAAAATATACAGGCTCAAATCCTGTCACTTATAACAGGATTTCTTCATGTAACTCCTGCACAGCGATTGGAAATTCTCCCCCTGCTTTTTTGCTACTGTTAATCACAAGGTCAGAGTTAAACTGCCGCCTGTCAGTATTTCTAATGAATCTGTTTTACATAGCCTATCTGTTTGCTTGCTCAGCAACAGCCTCCGCTATCTGGAGGCCAAAGATAAGTGCTCTGGGATTATCTTTAAAACAATCACCCAGCCTTTTTTTGTCACCACTAGGAGAAACTCAGAACAAAAGCTAAGGAGCTGTAATCCTAATTTCTGTGGACTGGCCAAATTTTAAATAATTTAAGGTTCAGAAAGAGCTCTTGGAAATTACTATCAAAGCTTAAGCAAAATGACAGCAGTTAGGTTATAAGGTCAGGATGGTGACTGCAGAAAGAAAACCTGCGTTTCTAATTCCCCAGGCCACTTCCTATTGCTGAGGACCAGGCCGCTGCTTCGTCAGCAGCGTGACCCTCACTTCTTTACATTTGCCACCCTCAGCCTTGTTAACTGGCCGATTGCTGCCAAATATGGGCCTGATTCACCATTACCTTTTAGGCTGCCATTTACCTGCCACAAAGGAGGAGTAATGCACCAACAAATAAGGTTAACCTCACTGCTTGGTGCCCTAGACAGAGAGAGCAATGCAGGCACGGAAGTGGATGCCAACAGCAGTGGCTCAGAAAAGTGATACTGTACATGTAGAACAGGAATGGGGGAAGTCTTCGCTTCTGAAAGCTAGTACTAGCTCTGCAAGCTGGAGAGAAGTTGGAAGCAGGGTTTTTTCTGAGGTGTGCTAACCATGTGGAAAGGGGAGGATCCAGATCACGGATCAGTACCATGAATCTGTTCCTTATCCGGGTGTGCCCCCATCTCTGAGCTTACTCTTTTAATGTTTGAGCATAGGGAATAGATTAGGGCTGAAACAAGGAACATTTCAGCTTCTCAAGAGAAATAATGAGAATCCAAGAACCAGGATGGAGATCTCTATGAGATCTTGGTGCTGATATGAATTATTGGTATTTCTCGGTGTAAAGAAATTTTTAAAAAATCACCGCACACGCGTCAATGGCCACAGGGCCATTCTGCGCATGTGCAGCCCTTTTTCAAAATGGCAGCAGCAGCAGCAATGACAAAAAGGCTGCCACAAATGCATAGACTGGCTGTCCTTTTCAAAAATGGCAACAATGCTGCTGCCATTTTGAGAAAGGGTTGTACACATGAAGACCGACCCCGCAGCAATTTTGCGCACGTGCAATTATTTATTTATTTATTTTTTGTTCCTGTTGAGAATTAAGCCGAGATGCTGCCAGTTCTCATTTCATTCTCGGTTCCCTCAACGAACCAAGAATCAGCATTCTCAACGAGACTAGGGGAAAAAAATGAGAACAAACTTTCAGCCCTAAAATTGAGCCACGGGCCGGATCTAGGAACTGGAAAGGAGCCAAATAAAAAACAGCTGGTTTGGGGCTGGATTTGGCTCATGAGCTAGACATTCCCTACCCCGGCACATGTAGAGTCTCTGAGCAACATTGCTCAGGTAGTGCATACCTCCCCATCATCACCCCGGTTGCAAAAAAATATGGCTGCTTTCCCATGTTATTGCACTGGGGGGGAACTTACAAGAGGAAATCTCACAGTGGGGAAACTAACATGAAGCTTGGAACATGGGCGTGGGGTTGAAAAGTGTTACATGATGCGTCTCACATAGTTTTCAATCCGTCTTCTGATTTTGCACCCTGCCTTCTGTGATGAAAACAACGTGTGATGCGTCATATGAAGCTTTTAACCCCGTACACTAATTCAAAGCTTCACGTTAGTTTCCCCACCATGAGATTTCTTCGCGTATGTTTTCCCCAGCGTGGTAACGTGGGCAAGCAGCCTAAAATTGGCCATGGATGGTAATGACATGCACAAGTAACTTTTTCAAGTCTCCTTTAGAAATGAGCCTTTTGGTGTCTTAGCCCATTGTGAGCTTCCAGAGGAGGTTATTACAGCAGGGACTGGCAACAGAAGGGAATTCCACTGATGAAATGCAGTTACATGTCTCCTTTCCAGAGGCCTTTAAAAAATAATGATAATTAAACTATGTCAGGTTTAAAATTAGCTGATAATTATGCACAGTAGTTAATTTTTGTAACATTTTAAGCAATGACACCAACTCTTATTGAAATAAATGGGACATTGGCACTGTTCCCTTTCATTCCACTTAGCAATGTCAGAGTCCCTCTTGCGATAGATTTTATGACAACAGCACCTCCCATTCAAATGACTGGGAAGAGAGGCCCCATCCCCCAGACTAATGGGTGCAGCTGTCCTAAGAAATTATTTTTTAATGGATAACATTCTTTGTACAATGGAAACTTACACTTCTCTAATGTGAAAAGACAGGGGGATAGGAAAAGGGAGACCAGGAACCTACAAATCTCACCTGTCCTCTAGGTTTCCAAAACAAGCCAAGGTCCGATTTTCACATCCCTTGCACCCAGAGTTAAGGCCAGATTTTTGAGAGCTCACCTCCCATTTAGGCACTGAAATAACCACTTTTCAAAATGCGCTGAGCACCCAGCAGTTCCGGCTGTGTCACTTATGTGCCACATTTCCAGACTGTTAGGAAAAAGGTAGCTGAGTACTTTTGAAAATCTGATCGTCGTAAATGTGCAGGAGCACAGTGATATTCGGGGGAAAGAGCCAGCAGGTAAGGAAACCTTTGGCAGGAAAGGCCAGATTTTAAGGCTTCAGGAGTGGACTATAAGATGTCACCGGTAACTACCAGGCTGCAAGATACCATTAGATTCAAGCCAGGCCCATATAGCTTGGGCATTAGTATGGGAGAGGTGGGGTGGGGGGTGGCAGAGAAACACATCTTCTATAGGGGAGGGGGAGACAAAAAAGAATGCAGGATAGGGGCATTGCCCCCTATGCCTCTTGTAAGCTAAGGTCTGTGGAAAGCTGAAGCTAGTGCTTTGACCACCAAGAGGGGAGCTACCCACAACACCAGATCTGTGGTATCTAGAGCCAGAAAGCCATTCTGCCCTCATCAACTGCCACACAGCCCAGGACCCTGATTGGCTAGGACAGCCTGCTTCCCTTTGACCACCTAGCACTATCTAAAGGGCAAACAGGAGCTTGGAAATGCCTCAGCAATGTGATGGCCAGGCGTGTCTGCTATGTGTACCAGACAATTTGTCTGTGACTAAGGCCACTTTTACATGAGGCGCTTAGACGTGCCTCTGGAGCCCCATATTCAAGAGGAAAGCTGCGTGGGGGTGTTTACATGCTCCCTGTGCTACCGGAAGTGACATATAGCCCATTCTCTTCAGCGGCAGCGGCTACAGACACAGGGTTTTCAAGAGGCATGCTCTGTAAACCTGAAAATTGAGGTCTACAGAATGCGCCTTTTGAAAGCCCCGCGTCTGCAGCCGCCACCACCGCTGGAGAAGAGAATGGGTGGCACGTCACTTCTGGTAATGCGGGGAGCGTGTAAACACTCCCCATGAGACTTTCCTCTTGAATATGAGACTCCAGAGGTGCTTCTAAGCGCCTCATGTCAAAGCGACCTCAGTCTTGCCCAGGCTTACTTTAATCTCACTCTTACCTTGGACCCTGTCTCCTGAGCCTTCCCTCTTTCTCATCACTGACTAGTTGACTCTGCTTCTTTCTCAGCTCCTGGTTTCTGGTTCCTAATTTAGTCTGGTTTCTGTGCTCTCTCACCTCTGGATTCCAAACCACCAGAGTTCCCAGTCTACAACTTTTGTTTGTTCTTCAGCTTGGAGAAGAGATGACTGACAGGGGATATGATAGAAGTTTATAAAATCATGAGTGGTGTGGAACAAGTAAATAGGGAGCAGTTATTTACCCTCTCAGATAGTACTAGAACTAGGGGACATTCAATTAATCTAACTGGCAGCAGATTTAAAACAAATAAAAGATTTTTTTTTCACTCAACACACAATTAATTTGAGGAATTTGTTGCCATAAGACATGGTCATGGCCTGTAGTATAGCTGGGTTTAAAAAAGGATTGGATAAGTTCTTGGAGAGTAGGGATATCATCAATAGCTATTAGCCAACTAGATTTATGGGACATAACTTCTGACTGTCAGAAACTGGGAGTGAACAACAGGGAATAGATAGAGACACTGTGACCTGCTGAGTACTTCTCCTAAGTGATCGGCATTGGCCATTGTTGGAGACAGGATGTTGGGGTTGATAGTCCATTGGACTGACACAGTATGGCATTTCTTATGTTCTTAGACTTTGGATCAGATTCTGGTCTCCCAGTTCTGACCATGCTTTGACAATTGACATGCCTCTAAACTAGGGGTGAAATGAGCAGTGAATTTGTTACTCATAAGAAATTTTGCCATCTTAGGACCTGGGATAGAATTACTGACCATTGCCAATACCAATGCAATTTCTCGATTCTTGCAATACCGTGAGATACTGTCCCCGATTTACCGACTTTCCACTTACTGTTTACCGTGTACTGTTCATTTACCACTTGCTGCATTGTGGAGAGTACAATTTTACTTCCAGCTTCCAGTCTGATTTTGTACTTCATTTCTGAAGCAATCGTGGTGCGACTATCCCATTCCTTAACCTCCCCGCAGTGTCCCTTAACCTCTATTCCAGTCCTCCAATCAGAATTGTTGTTCTATGTTGTTCCTTTTGCTTTGACCACTCTGAAAAGGGCATGTCGACTTCCATTTAAGTTTTGTCTTTATACTGTCTCCCAACATCGATTTATTGGGTTTCCATCAAGTTCTGACAATTGTTTGGCAACTTCCAGTCCCCCCAAACTACTTCCGATTCCAATTTTTAAAAACTTTTTTCCCCTTTCAATATTTCTTCTTAAAACACTTATTTATGGGTTTTCTGTCCCAGAAAATCAACATTCTGGTAACAGGAAATTACTTCTGATCACTTTATTTTTGATTTTCATTCTGACTTTTCAGTTTTTCAACTCTGTATACCAATTGGTATACCAATATAGTGACTGGGAATTGGTAAATTAAAAATTGGTACCCGTTTCAGCTCTAGAAAAACAATATTCCTGTAATTTGAAAATACATGTACGTAAATACCAGTGATATTTTGTGTTGTTTTAATCCTTGTGAAATGCTGAGTACAGTTGTATTAAAAATTGCAAACAGAGATTTTGTCAAAGTTATAAAAGTATGACTTTATGTACCTGGAAATAGAATTACATGGAGTAAAACCAGATGTGACAGCAGCCTGCTTACACCTGCTTTGCCCTGTAAGCTGCTGTCATATTGGCTCCTGGCCACCAGATGTTGACCTGGGGTATTCCAGGTCATGTTGGCAGCTAACCCGGGCTCTCACCTCTGCAACTAGCCACGGTAACAGCCCAGGTTAGGGCATGCTGGCCGAGAGCAAAGTGGGCCGTCGTGGAGCTTACACATTTGGTTCTGGGCTTTTCTGCCATGGTAAGGGGTGGGGTGATGGGTGCAGCTCGAGGGTGGGGATGGCCGGCCATGCATTACCTTTCTCCCCTCCCTTGGGTTGTGCTGCCGTCAGCCTGCTCAGGAGCATGTCTGTTCTGTGCTCTTGTGGGCGCACGCTCTGTCCACCTAAAATGTGGCAGCCCAGCTGTCATGTGTGTCTTTACTCATAATTACTCTCAAACCAAATTCAGTTAACCAAAGCCACAGATACAATATAGGGGTGTGCATTTTGTTTTCATTATTATAATAACAAAAATGAAATAGGGATTTTTTTGTTTTTGTTACTGAATAATGAAAACGAAAGAACATCATAACAAAAAAACAAAAAAAAGTTTTGTTGTTATGAATTAAAAGGAAAAACCTGAAAAACACTTTCAGCTGTAACATCTTTATTTGTCATCCGATTTTGATTAAACTTGGCAGGATTATACCCCCAATGGAGGGCATTATGTGTGCCAAATTTTAGAAAGAGTGGATAAAGGAATTTCATAAGTGGTTGTAATTTGTATTTTACAAAAATCAGCTTACCCATTCCTGGCTGTAATGTCTTTGTCTCCCATCTGATTTGGATGTAACCAGGAAAGATAATACCACTCCCCAGTATTACTACCTCTGCCAAATATCAGAAGGACTGGATAAATGGTCCTTATGTTATAAGCAATTTACTTGTATATGCATGTCTGGCTATATCATCTTTGTCTTCCATCCAGTTTACATGAAATTTGGCACAATTGTATCTCAGATCTTTAGGATCATCTCTGCTAAATTGTAGAAAGGTCTGATAAAGGGTCCAAGTTTTATAAGCAATTAAAGTTTCTCTTGAAGACTTTTGTTATTCAGGTATTTGTTATTCAGGTTATTCAGGTTATTGAATAACCTGTCAACCTGTCATTCAGGTTATTGCCCTGGATCCCCCTGCCCCACCCAGTGCCCCCTTGTCCTGCCTCCCCCCACTCCATTGCCCCTGCCCACCCCAGGATCCCCCTACCCCACCCAGTGACCCCTTGTCCTGCCTCCCCCAACTCCACTGCCCTGGATTCCCCTGCCCCACCCCACCTAGTTCTCCCTTCCCAAGTTCCCACCCTGGTCCTGCCCCCC
>QEPC01000241.1:831041-849720 GCA_003113815.1 Sphenodon punctatus | reverse complement strand
GCTGCACCCAGATCTAATGGGTACTCTTGTGATCTTGTTTTCCAAAAGTTGGCAATGTGAGATAAAACTGATATGTTGAAATTATTTGTTGCTGGATTTTCTCTTTGCTGAAATTACTCTTTGTTGCTGGATTTTCAGTGGTTCCGCCTGAAATGTACAAGACCCTCCCTAGAGCTCTGCTGAGCCGGGGAGCGCCCCCTAGGCTCACCAACAGCTTCACTGGGAGGGCCGGTGGCTATGCCGCCAGGAAGGGCCCCCACCAATCTCTACCACCTAGGATCCCGCTTTTCCTAAGGCCGGCTCTGCTCATCATGGCCACGCAGTGCCAACTCAAAAGCACCACAGAACTGAATACAATCAATTATTTTTGAAAGAATGTACTGGTTGTTGTCAACGTCCTCATTGCACTTTCTAATGCTCACAAGGTAACCTTCATCCAGTTATACCACTACATCAGTGTTACCAAATGCTGCTGCAAGCTTGAAACAGTTGACCTTTGCATTAATCCTGCTTCTTTATCTTCTCAGCTAGATGCTTTAAGTCCACACCGCCTCACCCCCGAACAGCAAGCATGGAAAACAAAACAATGCAGTCTTTGAAATGCTGCTGCACAGCCACTTCTTCTCATACCACACTGTGCTGAACCAGCATGTGTAGTCCTTTCCTCTGTCATGGGAAGCTTGTGCAAGCTGAAGATCTGAATGGTCAGGTTCCAGTTCTTTCACCTGACATTTTCCAGCATAAGAGAACTGTGAGAATGGCTTTGCCAGCAGTGAATCCACAGTGTTCATTTTTAGTGGCTCGCTCTTTGATGCTTCTGTCCTGCAAAATAAGAGACCACTCTGGAGATAATTCATAAAAATGCATTCCAACTTACAGCAATGTCTCTTGGCACCCTCCTCAATGTACTCTGTTCTATGGATGGGCGAACGTGGTTCGGATTCTCGGAGTTCGGACCAAACTCGGTCTGTTCGGCCATCTGAACCGAACGTCCGAACCGAACTCTCTAACGACTGAACAGTTTGGTCATGTTCAGACAAGTTTGGATGAGTTCAGAGGCAGGAAAAACGTCTTTCCAAGGCCGAAAATTAGGTTTTGGTTTCGATTTCATTTCGATTTAGCTATTTTTGCTATTTCTGAACCATCGAACCTGAACTCGGGTTTTGAACTGAACAACCGAACATCTGAACCGCGTTCTGTTCGCCCATCCCTACTCTGTTCTTCAGCCAAGTCCCTTGGAACTACGTTAGTAATTCCTTGGCAGCAGTGGCTCCTGCTCACAACAGAGAAACAAACAGAAAGGTCAGTTTGTCTCTGAGAAGTCATGACCACCACACAATAAAAGTGGCACAGAGATCCCCCACTCGTGATGGCTACTTTTTGAAAAACACCATAAACTGTATCAGTAAATATGTAAGCTTGCTCCCCTCTGCCACACTTTTCCTCACCCCACCCCACCATGGGAAAATAAGTTACCTGCTTCTGTAGGTGATCTTCAAACAGTTGGATGGATACCTTTTTTCTATGGGTGGTTGTCTGCTGTTGTAGATTCTACATAAATTTTAAGAGATCAAATTATACTGACAAAACATTTGGGTCCCAATAGCACACAGTTAGGAAAACCTACACATCTCTTCAGAAGCTGGAAATGGTGTAAAGCCCCTTAAAATACTTTAAAACTACAGAATGGTGAGAAACATGCTCCAGGTGTTGTTTCCTATGCAGTAAGAAGAAAGTTTGGGGGACGGTTTTGAAGAAATGGCCCTGAGTGAGTCTGCACATGCTTGCAAACTGCCAAGAAAATGCCAAGGAAACTCAGAGAAACCATTGCACAACCCCCAAGTTCCCCCAGCACCCAAAACCCAGAACGCAGTAGACAACTAGGGGGAGAAATCAGCAGACAGAGACTACTTGAACAGCAGTAGTCATGTGGCCAGGCAAGTGAGGGGGTGGGGGTGGAAGGGAGGCACAAAATGGCCTTTAATCTGTACATGTGGGCAAACTGCAAAATAAGAGACTATTTAATTTGAAATGTAGGGGAAGTTTAAGCAGAGAAGTCATTGCACAACCCCCCAGGTTCTCCCTGTAGCAGTAAACACCCCCCCAAAACCCAGAGAGCAGGAGACAAGGGGGGAAATCAGCAGAGGTCATTTTGAAATTTCTACTGCTAGTACACTGTTGATTGACATGGCACTGGGGTCTGGGGAATTCAGTCTTACCGGTTGTCACTTGTTAACTGTTTGCTGGAGTCTCTGGCTGTGTTGTTTAGTCCAGTTCCCAAACCCCAGCAGCAACAGTGAGGTGCACGTGCTTTGCTGGACTGGTTTATGTAGCCAGATGCACATCAGGGCAGCTCCTCCTCCCTGTCTCTCTGGCCAGTGATTGGCTGGTGCTAAGGCAGACTCATCTCAAGGCTTGTCCACCCCCACCCTCCCTCCCTAGGTATCTGAAATGGGCGGTAATGATTAGCACCCAGCTTCTGCCTATTTTGGCTAAGTTCCACTCAAGGAACTCAGCCTGAGCCCTTACAAGCCCCTCCTCCATGCCCTGAGAAGGAGTCATGCAGCAGCAGGACAACACCCGATGGATGCGCTCTCTCTCATCAACAATGATCATGACTCACGCTGCCGCTGGGGTGAGTCAGACTGCTACACTGGCATCTGAAGGAGGGAGCCCTTGCTCAGCCTCACCTCCTGCTCCCTCCCTGATGCAGCCTGCCAGTCCTGCCTCACTGGGGTTCATGCTGCTGCTGTGTTGTTGTTGATAGAGGGAGGAGAAGCTGAGCTGTGGCAGCTGTCAGGGCTGAGCCGTGGCAGCTGGCTGAGCCGTGGCAGCTGGCAGGGCCAGCTGCTGCAAAGGGCCCCAGCTGCGGTGCAGATAGTGCTGTCGGTGTTGTTGTTGTGAGATGGAGGGGGAGGAGCTGTGGAAACGCTGCTGGTTATGACCACCAGTCCTGGGGAAGCTGGTGGGGGGGCTGCCTCCCAGTTGCCCATTAATAGAAACTGCCACTGCAGCAGAGAATGACATCTGGGTGACATTTCTGCTGGCCAATTGGCATCATCAACACATCTTGTACCACAGTGAATCCCTGGCATAGGCTCATACCCTCCAGATGAGGTGAAGGCTTATAACTTTGGGACCCTTTATCATATCCTTTTGATAGTTGGTACAGATGCTCCTAAAGGTCTGTGATAGAAGCCTTCCAAAAATCATGTACCCCGGCTGAAATACAAAGACGTTACAGCCAGAAAAGCATTTAAAAGTAAATTGCTTTAGCCAATCCTTCTGAAATGTGGCAGTGGTAGTACCCTTTGGCAGGGGTATATTCTTGCCAAATTTCATCCAAATCAGATGGGAGACAAAGATGTTACAGCCAGGAATGTGTACACAGACATTTGTAAAATAACAAATTTCAACTGCTTATAAAATTGGATCCCTTTACCCATTCATTCTGAAATTTGGCACAATTAATGCCCTCCATTGGGGGTACAATCTTGCCTTGTTTACTCAAACCTGGATGACAACTAAAAAAGTTACAACTGAAAATGTTTTTTCCATTGAAACCAATGGAAATAAAAAACGAAAGTAAAAACAAAAACCAAACAAAGACTAACAAAATATAACGAAAACGAAAAAATTTTAATAATGAAAATGAAATGAATAATGAAAACAAAAGAGAGTTACTGTGCACATTTCCAATAAAATAAACCATTGTAAGAAAAAGCCTGTGGGACAAAGGAAGTATAGTGCCGAATGGAATGGAGAGGCCCAAGTATCTTACTTGCCAAGTAAGAAATCCTAATCTCCTAGACAAGAAAATCCTGTCAACAAAATAAAACTCTGTGATTAACAAAGAGGAAACAATTAACAGGGAAACTGATTAAAGAGTTTTGCATCTTTGGTTGAAAACATACATGAGAGTAGGCTGTTTTGGCCTGCACTGGCTTGCTTTGGCCTGGAATTCGCCTGCACATTTGTTCTGTCCCCACGAGATGTGGGCCCACATCTATGGGGCGAGTTACCAGCTGCTACAGGATGCTTCCTTCAGAAGAGCTTGAATACGCATCCCAGACCAATCCTCACCTACCCAGGTCAATCCAGACCAAGGCGGGCCCGTACATCTGGTAGACCTGCCCAGCCCCACTGCAAGGCAGGGTCAGTGAAAAGGGCCCAGACACTCACTCCAGCACCAACAAACAGGTAATTGGGGAGTTGGAGGAGTGCAGTTTATCTGGGGGCGAGGGGGATGGAGCTGATGTGGGGGGCACCCCTGAGGGAAGCACCAGCCAGCCTTTCAAAGTGACAAGAGCCAGCCTGGGCCACTACCACGGGGGCCAAATCCTTGTCACTTTGAAAGTTTGGGAACTGCTTTTCCCCCTCCAGCACCTCCGTTTTCAGTTTTTGTCCATGGGAGGCACTGGAAATGGGAAAGTGGCTCCCACACTTTCAAAGTGACGGGGCCAGACCAGCGGCAGCGACCCAGGTTGGCTCCTGGTCACTTTGAAAGGCCAGAAGTGTCCCCATCATCTGTTTGACAGGATGGTGAATGCACCAAACAGCTGATGGGGGGGTTCAGGAGCATCCCCCATCAGCTCTTTGCCAGAACCTCTTCTTGCTGTGTCGCATTGGCCCTGGAGTCCTGTACCATGTGGACAGTTCCTTGGATGCCCCAGGGTATGGAGCGACCTGGCCCAGCAGCCTCCATGCCTGGGTTAAGGTTTAAGGGATGCTTGTGTGAATAAGCCCGCCCCAGCAACCTGAGGAGTGGGAGTTGTAGGCACCTTAGCTGTCACGGCTGTTTTAAGGGGAAAAGCAAATATGTTTGTTGGTTCTGGTGTCATCAAGAAAGAGGGACCCAGTTCTGATCTAGAAGAGCTGGAGCAGAACTTCTTTCTTTCTTTCTTTTTCTCAACCGCACCCTCCTCCTATAGCGGCTTGGGTCGGCTCACAACAAATAAAATACATGTAAAAATGTATATAAATATAAGTAAATAAACAAAATACAATTAACCATATAAAATCACAATAAAAACCCCAAAGTGAATCTAAAACCCTCCCTCCCTCCCCCATCTCCCTCACCAAAAGTCTGGTGGAACAGCCAGGTCTTACACTGTCTTCGGAAAGAGGGAAGTTTCAGGGCCAAGCAGACCTCCGTCGGGATTGAGTTCCACAGCTGTGGTGCAGCCACTGAGAACTCCCTCCCCATAGTCACCACTTGAGATACTCGGGGAACCTTGAGGAGGGCGCTCCCAGACACCACAGGGGTCGATCCAGGACCCAGGGAGTGAGGCAGGCCTACAGGTAGGCAGGGCCCAGGTCATTAGGGCTTTATAGGTCAACACCAACACTTTGAATTGGGTCTGTAAGTCTATAGATGCTCCTCGCCACAGCCGCCACCTGGACATACAGGCGGACCTGTGAATCAAGGAACATGCCCAGACTACAGACCTCAGGGACCAGCGGAGGGTGAACTCCATCGATCATGGGTGCCACCACTCTCTCAGCCCCTCCCACCAGCATCACCTCCATCTTATCAGGATTCAGTTTTAGATGGCTCACCCTTCCCCAGTCCCCCACAGCCGCCAGACACCTGATAAGCACCAAGACTGCTGGGCCTGGGTCAGTTGAAAATGAGAGGTAAAGTTGGGTGTCATCAGCATACTAATGACACCACACACCAAACCCTCTGATGACCTTGCCCAAAGACTGCATGTACATGTTGAACAGGAGAGGGGACAGAATAGAACCTTGCAGGACTCCATGCGTGAGGTCCCAGGGAGATGATGGGCAATCCCCCAGCACCACCCAATGAGTTCTCCTAGCCAGGAAGGAACGGAACCATTCAAGAACAACTCCACCCACCCCAGCTCAGTCCCGCAAGTGGCTCACCAACATCTTGTGGTCAATGGTATCAAATGCAACCGAGAGATCTAAAAGGATCAGCAGGATTAACCAACCCCGGTCCAGCTCATGGCGAAGGTTGTCGACCAAGGGCACAAGCGCAGTCTCAGTGTCAAATCCAAACGAAAGCCGGACTGCAAGGGATCTAGAAAACTGACACCATCCAGATGCCCCTGAAGCTGCTGAGCCACCACCCGTTCAATAACATTCCCTAAAAAGGGACGGTTAGAGACTGGCCGATAGCTGGTCAGGGAGCCAATGTCAAGTGATGGTTTCTTGAGCAGAGACCACACCACCGCCTCCTTGAGGCAGCATGGCACTCTGCCCTCCCGAATGGAGGCATTGACCACCTCCACTAGCAACAGCCCCAGGGTCTTCTGGCTGGCCTTGACCAGTCAGGATGGGCACAGGTCCAGTTCACAACAGGTAACTCTAACTGTCCTAAGGACCTCCCCTGCATCTGCGGGTGACACCCACTGAAACTGATCCCATAAAACAGGACAAGACGGGACTTCCATTACCTCTGGTTCTCCTATTGCTTCAAATGCAGAGTCAAAGTTGTGGTGAATTCAAACTATTTTATCCACAAAAAGTCAACAAACATGTCACAGAGAGCACTGGAAAATTCCAGTTACAGGTGGAGGGAGGCCAGACTGACCAGACCCCTCACCACTCAGGAAAGTTCTACTGAACGTGACTTAGTGGATGCTATGAGAGCAGCATCCAAAGAATCAGTTCTTTGCTGCTCGCATAGTCACGGCATAGGTTTGTAAACTAACTCTATGCCACAATTGGTCAGTTTCAGCATGAGTATGGTGCCTCCGTTGTTCCAACCACCGCCCTTCACACTTCAGCCACTGCAGGTCCTCCGTAAACCAGGGGGACCTGCATTTCTGGCGCTCAGGGAGCGTACGCCTAGGAGCCATTTGGTTGTTGGCCTCCATCAACACAGTATTCCAAAGAACCACGAGGTCATCGAGCAGACGGTCGTCAAGATCAGAGGGTATCTCCCCAAGATCATTGCGGAACTTCTCTGGCTTCATAAGTCTCTGGGGTTGAACCAACCTAACTGGTTCTTCTGTGATAAAGAAATGAACTCAGTGGTGGGCTATTAAGTTAGGAGTCACTCAAGTGAATTTAGGATTACTTTATTTTCAGTAGCAACTGTCTGCAAATCTGAATAAACTTTCCAATAGTTACTTACCTTGAACTTAAATTTCTTTTATAAAGCTTTCTTTTATCTTAAAACAGGGGTGTACTCATTTGCTTGAACTGGTTGCAGAATTCTAGAGAGTTCCCCTGTTTGTTACTAAGGTGAGCCTACCCAAATACATTTTAAGATGGAAAAGGGCTTGCACTTGTGAATTTGGCTTGGTGTGTTGAGATTAAAACACAACTTGCAAACATTGATAGAGAAATCCTGGGTTGCAATGAAAGAAGCCTGTAGCGATTACAAGAGGGAAAACTAAATCACAGCTGAGTTTGGGGATGCAGTGGGGTGTCTGTCAGGGTGGGCCCCAAATCATGGTTATGGATCATTGCTTATGGTTAGGCAATGGTGCTTTAATTGCTTTCTTCCATCATTGTAAAGTTGCGATGTGAAAACCTCACAAAGGATGATTTTTTTCATGCACACGTTTGGAAGATAGGTCACTTGTCCAGAGATCCTGATTTCCAAAGGACCATCTCTCTCTCTCAAGCCTCTTTTTTCCATGCTTGTAGGTTCATCTCCCCTGTATGACATAGGCCCTTTTTACTCGAGAAGCACCCACTCATGCCTACACAAGTCTGCTGCATGGGCATGAGTGGGTACTGAGTGACCACTGCAGTGGGTGAGTGGGGGTGCGTGCATGCATGCTCCTGCGACCTATGCACTTCCACCCATCACCCCCACATGGAGCAACTGGGGGAAATGGAGGTTGCTCCGTGCAGGGGCATGCATGGGTATGTGTCAGGGATGGGTGTGCGTCTGTGTACACCCGCCTCCTCCACACCGCCCCCGCAGCAGCATGCACCAGATGCAGTGCCAGTCCCAGGCCGCCAGGGGCACTGCCCCTACTGGCCTCCACATCACCAAGTCTGTTAAAAACATTGTGTTGTACCTGCAAAAAAATCTTCTTTAATGCAGTGGGGAGTTCAGAGCCCGGCAGTGCGACTCAAGCCGGTCCGGGGCTCCGAACTTCCGGGTTGGCGTCTGAACATGCGCAGACACTGAAGACACTGTCCTTCTTCGAGTGGCTCCTCTCATTCTCACAAATGGGAACTCTTGCTGGTAAGAGAAGGGCACGCAAGCGCAACCCATTTGTGAGAATGTTCGGAGACATCTCGAAGAACCTTTTTTACAAGGTAGCAACCTTCTGAGAACAGCCTAAGGGAGCAGGAGGAGAGCTTGGAGACGGAGCCCATGTAGGGGCAAAACTTAACAGAATGTGTGCTGGGCGGCTAGGGGAGCTGTCCAGACCATGTTTAAAAAAACCAGCAATGCGTTGCCAGATCGCCTGGGGGCAGACTTCCATGGACGACTACGGGGGGAGGAAACCCGCACCGCAGCTTGTATATGGGCTGTAGCCCTTAACGCCCTGGGCAGGGAAGGGGGGCTCAGACGGCGAGATGTGCTGCGGCTGAGGCAGTCAGGGACCCGTGCGCATGCTTGACTTCTCTCAAGAAGCAAATAGCGCCCCATGCCATCCTGCTGCCTGACTTGGTTGGTGCAGTGCCGGTAAATCGGGGGGGGGGAGGGGAGAGACTGGGGAAGGGAGGGTGAGCGGCTGGGTGGAGAGCAGAGGCTAGGGGTGTGGGATGGAAGGGGGGGGAGTGTGTGAGAATGGGGGGAGGGTGTGCACTGTGGGAAAGACTGGGGGAGGGTGTGCACTGTGGGAGAGATTGAGAGAGACTGGGGGAATGGAGGGAGGGTGTACATTGTGGGAGAAAGACTTCAGAAGACTACAGGTGGCCAAGCATGTCATGAAAATCGAGGATTCAAGGGTTCAGGATAAAGATAGGCAATGTCAACATGATCTATTTTTTTAACCTATGGTTAATTTGGACTCGGTGGGAAAGAGTGTGTACAGGACCCCAGTAAGAGGGTTCTCTATCCCCGGTGGCAGTGCTTCACACAGCAGCGTTCCCAGCATTAAGTATGTAATGTCCATCCAATGTTAACCCTGGGAGCTCCTTGCTGCTGGGTTATGCCACGCCACTGGCCTCCCACCGCCCTGGCGCCACTTCCCGTTACCCTGGCGTCGCCTCCTGTTGCCCTGGCTCCGCCTCTAGGCTTGCAGGTCCGACGGTGGCTTTACCGCAGGCAGACCGGCCACCCTTAATAGCCCTCCAACCTCAAAACCCACCAGCCACACCTGGCATGCACACTCAACCTACCCACAGCCACAGCCCATGTAAAAAGGGCCATGGTTTCTTCTCCTTCCTTTTTGCTCCTCCATTTTTAAGTCTTTTGCAAAGAAGTCTGAAGTAGGAAATCCAAAACTCATGGGCCCTTATGAAAATTTTTTGCCACCATGTCCAGCTGCAAAAGATACTTTCTGAATCCTTGCCAGGTACCTTAGACTTACACCGTATATTTTCATAACGATTTTTATTCTTGCTTGGAGTTGCAGAATAATAATATTGGTTTCCTGAGCGCTTCATTTCTAAATTGTAATTCACCCTGAACTGCCTGTGGCAGGAGGGGCGGGGTAGTGAAAGTTTGAAATAATAAATAAATAAATAAAATAGCAGGTTGGAAAAATATGTTTCCTCAACAGCAAATTTTTGTTTCCGTTTTAACAGTGCCAGCTGAACGAAAGTGGCCGTGAATCACTCTGCTCGGTGAATTTTGCGCTGCTAATATTGCCGAGAATGACTCTATAATAGGATGTGATCTAGTAGCTAGGCACTGTCTTTATTAGGTTGTGATAAAAAGGAGTTATCAATGGTTACAGTGAATTTAAGGCACTTTATTGCTGAATACAGCAATGATGAATTGTGGAATGCTTTTTAATTGGTTGTTAGCTCCTAGGGTTTTGCTAGGACCAGCAGTTTGCATCTATATAGCACCCACATAAAATCACTTCTGAGCCTGCACTCTACAATACTAGCTAGCTGTGTTTTCCATTTTCAAGGGTTCTTTTTTTAATGATCAAAGCTTGTTTGGGTCTGCCCCACTGTTCTCCAGTCCATGTCACTAGCTACTGAGAGGCTTATTAAATATCTGGCTTAAGTAATTACAAACCAGCTTAGGTTGTGTGTCTGATTTCAGGAGACTTTGGGCCTTTGTTTCTTTCGTGGTTAGTCTTTTTAATTTCTGTCCCCAATGGTTCATGCTAGTGCTTTCAGAAGTTCCGGCGAGGGGGATCATAGACAATGGAGATGAAAAAGACCTATTTAAGTTACATTATCTAGGTCATCCCCTCAGTATATTTCACACAGTTGATATATACCCAAGTGCTTTCTCCAGATACACTCTATGCTGAAATGAAAAGCACCAAAGTTATGAGCTATTGTGTATCCTTCACACTAAATATTTTAAATCCTTGCTTCTGTAGTAAAAATAGCAATAATGATAATTATGGCAGTTTCAGCATTCTCTACATCAGAAAATGAATACACCGCCTCTCTTAAGTCTGGGATTTAGGAAGATAAGAACTACTGTATTGGGAAGACCAGTGGCAGGAGTCGAGCTAGAGAAATGGGTCAGAGGAAGCCCCATGGGAGTGGAACAGTAGCAAGCATCCTGCCCCCTGGAAGTCCTGTCCTTTCCCATGCGTGGTAATGCTCAGCCCCCTAACTCTCACAGAGGTGAGATGTCGCCTCCCCCACAACAACAGTTGATCCACCAAGGGGATTGGACAGGAGTCCTCTTCCTTGAACAGGTGCTTGCGGGCCTGCACCTGGTGCTGGGCCAGGAGAGAAAGAAACAGTGCTGTCACCTGGCCCGCTCTTCAATGCCTGGTCAGCCCTCACTTCCCTGCTCCCATAGCCAGTCCAAAGTGTCAACCAGGAGCAGAGGGAGGTGCAACAAGGTGGGAACCTGCGCACGGTGAGCAGGCTAGTGTCCACTTGCCCATGCAGGAGCAGCATGTATCTGCGGACCTTAACCCACATTAGCCCACACCAGGTGGGTGTCCACCTGCCCGTTTATTTGGTGTTTGCCCACCCACCAGACATACAGCCCCCACTCACAGCAGGGTCTCGGACAATGTGGAGCCTGCCACGTGGGTTAATGTAAGCTAATGTGCGCCCACATGTCTGTGTCCCATCAATTAGGTTGCATGCAGTGCCTCCACGTATCCAGATGCACCAGCACAATATAGTTGTGGGAGGAAATCTTGGAACATCCAAAGAGCAACTGCTTCTTGCCCCCATCTCTGCTCTCGATCTCACTGGTGCCACAAATTGGGGCTGTTCGCAAGCACATGAAATACACACAGGGGGCTAGATCCCTAAAAACGTAGGCATTACCAGGACTTTCCCAGATGCCTCGCAAATCCAATCCTGCGGTCACTTGCCTCTGTCCCAGACTGACTCGCCATTGCTCAGGTGACTGCGGCTCCCTGGCTGCTGCTCAGCTGGAGCCAGGGTCTCCCCCTCAGCTTTTCTGAGTTGGTGTGGGGGGGGACTGAGGAGACCTTTTCCGGTGCACCGACAGGGGTGAGTCAGGGACCCCAAATTCACAGCGAGCCTGTTTTGGGGTGCTCATTTGCACCTCTAACTGTGGGCTATTGTCTTGTTTGTTAACACCTCAGACAGTAGCTAGTCCAAAAAAGATCATCTGAACTACTCTGTCTTCATTTGTGTCAGGAAAACTTGCAGCAGTGCCAGAAAACACCTCTAGATCCAAAAACCTATGCTAGTTTTAAGGTCTGTTTTGGCAAACCATCAGAAGCAAATCCCCTGTATCTGTGGTAAGCAGAGAATCTTTCCAGTGAGACAATTTAAAATTATGGGGGATTATATGAGAGAATGAGTATGTAATCTTGTAGAAGACCCACTTCACTTGGTGAGAGCAGGTGGAATGGGAGTGGGAGGATTCCCCCCTGGTGGCAGCAGGTGGGGAAGGTGAAGTTAATTGTTGGTTAATATGTATTATTTAGAAGGGAGGAATGTTGTGTTATATTTCTAAATGGGTATAGGAAAGGTTCTCCCCTGGTGGCAGCAGGGTGAGGAGAAGTGAGGAAATGGATGGTTAATATGTATTATTTAGAATGTTGGCTTGCCTTGTTCATTTTCTCAATTGTAATGGGTGATTGTCTTTTTGGATTGGTTATTATGTATTATTTATGGTCTGATGTGGAGCTTATGGTATTTCACTTAATTGTAAGCCGCCTCAAGCTTCTTGTGAAGGAGAGTGCGGGATATAAATAAAAAGTGAAATGAAATGAAACTACTTGAATCACTTTCCAGTGAGACAACTATGAGAATCTTTCCAGTCAGACAACCACACTTGGATTACTATAGCGTTTCATTTTTCCCTTGCATTCCAGCATGATTTTATCAACACCTTTCATGAGAATTATTGAATGTAAAAACCATGCTCTATTGCCACATGAAGCTTGGCTCCTTCCTTTAAATCAACATAAAATGCTCTGGGGACATGTCATGATCTGCAAGGATCGCCCATTCTCTGATTAGCATGGATTCCTATTACCAGGAGTAACACATTTTTGCAAACACCAGGGAGTGATGAGATACAATGCCATGCATAAGAGAAGTAACTAGTGGCTCGTGAGAAGGACAACAACATTCCTCCTTGCAATCCATTCAGGACTTGAGAGTAGGGAAATCTGACTCAAGCAACCTGTGAGAGTGGATTCTGGCTCTCGGTGTGGAAGCTGCTTTAGAAGGGGTGTCCCCTTTAAAGAATAGAAGGCAGCCCTGCTGTCAGCATGATTCCAGAGAAGATGGGTAGGTGGATGAGTTGGTTCAGGGCTCAGCTGCTATGTGATGGAGGCCATAGAAGTACTTGTGCCTAACAGAAAACAGAATAGGGGACCTGCATACTGCAGGGATCTCTACCGTTTGTATAATCTTTGGGGAGGTACAAGGCTGAGAGGATACAGTCTCTTCAATTCTTCCTTGGATATAAGTGCAAATCCTTCCACTTAAAATATGCTAAGGAAAGTCATTCAAGGAGAGAAACATCATGGATTTTTCCTATCCCGTCTTATGTTAGGTATTTTGTTTATTTGTGTTTGTTTGTTTAACTGGAGTGGCAGGTTGCATGTATTTAGTATGATGACATACAACAGAAACAGAATCCTTACATTCTTGCTGTTTAGCATTTGGGATTTTGGTGTCTTCCACTCTTACAAGTTGTCTTACAGAGAAGGGATTGAGGCGAAAAAAGGAGCCAACATTTCACCCAATATTTTTATTCACATTATAATTCTAAAGCAAAAATGTTGGTAGTGTGCATTAAAAAAAATGAAACAGGTATCTAATAATAGGAGAAAGAAGTTCAAAAGGGGAAAAACCTGAAACGAGATGCCGTGCAAGAACAGCTTTCCTAACTTTAGAGGTTATAAGAGCAATCACGTTCCTTTGAGCAGCGCATGGAGGACATCATCAGAATGTAGGCACTCCTTCATAAGCGAACTTTTAGCTTGGCTCAGTCATTAATAGACACTAATGCTGCGTTATGCCTGTGTGAAAAGGAAAAATCAAAGACCTGGTTCAGTTAGTGTGGCCCTCCAAAACCTGAACTATAGGAATCTTCTCAAACCCTTTCTGCTTATTCGAAAGATAAAATTCAATTGAGTTAAGTTGCCTTCAAGAGATTTATTAAACTACTTTAAAATGATTAAGGCAACTAGTGTGCCATTTGGGATATACGTCTTCTTGCTATGCAATGTTTAGCCAGGGATTAACTATTTAGTCTTAATATAATTACAGCATGTAGGCTGTTGCAGCTTAGCTGCTGCACTATGAAACTGTTGCATCTTTTAGATAATTCTGAAAGAATTCAAGGGAGAAAGACCAAGATGGCATGAGCCATGAAGGGTTAAAGTTTATTTGCAATCTGTTTTGCAAAGCTAGGGGTGAACCAACCCCTTCAAATTTACTTGGAGATTTAATTATGATGAACTTGAGACCTCAGAGTGGTACCCCACCCCCCCGAATCAGTTTCTGTACCTACTAGTGATGATAGTCTGAACATGCCCCAATATCTCACCATTTCCTCTTCTTTGGGAGAAGGAGGTCTGAGGACTTGCTGCTAGGGTTGCCATATATGTGCCTAAGGCACCAAAGCAGGCCCCTGCAACATGTATTTTTCATAAGTGTCCTGGAAAATCGTACATATATGGCAACCCTACTGGAGCTAACAGCTCCAGTCCACATAAACTGAACTCTGTCAAGCATGGGATAGAGGCCACAGAGACAAAATTTCAACTGACATCTTAGCTTGAGTGAACTTGAAGGTGAATGCTAAGAGGTAGCCCAGCATAGCTTGGTGCTGACAGCTGAGCCACAAAAAGGTGGCAGCTTTTAGTTCAGATTTTTATGTTATTAAATAGCAACAATAAATGCTTTTTTTAAAAGAAAATAATTCAAATGAAGGCGAGTCACTTGCATAACATTTTGTTTATGAAACATCCAAACTTGATTTTTAAAGAGAGAAAAATTCAGATACGTATAGGTTCTTTGTTCTGAAGGATTTTAGTAAAAGAAAGGAGTGACACACCCTTAAATTGTGCTTTCTAGTAAGTTAACAAAATAATGGATAATAAATGTTAATAAGGAAAGGTGAAAAGTCGGGAGAAAGGCAGGTTAGTGTTTACTAACATACTGGTATGTAAGTTAACAGTGCCTTTTATTTTTAGAAAATTACTACTGGGTCACAGGTATTTCTATGTAGCAGCTCTGGGAAAATGATAACTTTCTAATGGGTAAACACTTTACATGTATCTTAAAATAATGCAAATAATTTCTTGAACACTCCCTTCTGTTGAACAAGTCGACCTTTAATTTGGCAGCTTCTTCTTCTTAATTCAACTTCTTCAGCCTGCACAATATCAGACCCTTCCTTCTGTGACAAAAATTGTTTCCACGGTAAGAGAGTAGAATCTAGCTTTAGCAGAACAAGAATTCAGTGCTTTGGCCATTAGAGAAAGGAGATGAGCCGTGGAGAAGCCTGCCACCAACCCCTCATTCATGTGTAGTTTCAGACATAAGGGAGATACTTATCTGGGGAGGGGAAATAGAAATAAATGGCCAATAGAGATAATGGTGCTTTAACTCAGAATTTTGTTTTCCTTAACAAAACTGATTTAAAAACTGTAAGCTGTCAAGCCCTTGTGAGTGCAAAGCTTAATATAGAAGAAGGTGGGTTTACAAATATAGGAATTGCTTGCCCTGGCATGTAGACAGAGAATTCACTCAAATAATTAATAAAGAATCAAAAAAAGTGATTTGTAAGTTTAAAACATACTACAAAGCTTCACTACTCATTAGGAACTATTGTGTTCATGAAATGCTTAGGTAATACTGTAATGCTACTATATAGACTTCTGCAACTCACCGTTGCAGAAGTCCTAGTTAGATGCACAAAGGAAGCGTTGCTGGAAGATCTGGCTTTTGTAGACAGGGCTGTCCACTTGAATCATGGCTGGGTTATTTAGGGTAGCATTGAATGTTTTCTTCAGGACAGTGTCCTTAAACACTGGGCTTAGCTGTGGAGATATAAACAAATATTATGAATGTATCAACCAGATCAATATTATTTGACAAATTTTTTAAATATACAGTTCTCATGGGGGGAAAACGGCTTGGCACAACAGAACTTCCCAAGATGTAGGCTTTCTAAAGCTGCTGGAAGAAACAATATCCAATGTTATTCATTACAGCTAGACAAATAGCATCCTCAGAATGTTCTTTAGGAGTGCACCCCTTTCTCAAAGTGCTGAGCTTTTCCCTAAGTTGAAAGAAAGATGTTACCCACATCAAGACCTTTTCAAAATTCAAGTCTCTGCCAAAAAACATGCTGGGTGAAAGTCTTGAATTCTTCTCCAGCAAGATGTGTAACAAGCTGTAAAAATCCTGGTTTCCAAAGGTCTTAATTCCCCACAAATGTTCTTAATGTTATGTTCATTATCTTTCAAGCTGGGCCACATTTATTTCCTTGTCACGAACAACTCATTTTGTGTGGAATTTCATATAGGGGCATGAATGATAAAAATACAATTCTATTTTAATCTTAATGGGGGCTTTTAGACAAGCACCTCCCCATCCAACATCCAACCATGAACGATACATGTTGCAGGGCTGCAGTGATGCCCTATGGGTGCCCTGCAACATGTATAATGGTTGGGAGGTGCTTGTCTAAAAGCACCCAGTGAGATAGCTTGATCCAGATGTCATACAAAGTATAAACACTTGCGTTGATTTCAGATACCTATGCTTAAAAAGTGGAAACGGCCCCTGCTAAAGTATTAACTCCTACAGCATACTAGTAATGACATTTCAATCTTCATGACATTCACTGATTGGCCTCTCTGCGTAGGGCCCAATCAATAAAGGTGCCAGTTATGGCAGCTTTTGTGGTGCAGACACCTGTCCATTATGAACTGGACTAAGACCAACCACCTATTTCACATAGGCCACTGAACAGCCATTAGATCATAATGACTTTTAGTCACCACCCCCCTGAGTCAGATATGAGCTGGTGACCTGGGGCTGAAAGGCCCTGCATTACATTACCAGTCCTCTGATCCATTTTGCCCCCAAGAATAGTCAGGCAAAATGTTTACTTTTTACTGAGGCTTAACCACTGGAGATGCACAACAACTAGCTTTCAGCAGTCAGCCAGGACATATTTATTTTGGTTCTGCACAGCTAAATATGAAAAAAAAATCAGGGTGTTTCCACATGCTACGCAATCCATACATTCTGGTCAATAAACACAGGTTTTTGAACATGTGCATGCACAACTGCAGGGGCAACACCCACATAAGCTGCTCCTCCAAAGTAAGAAGCAACTGTTCATATTTACTAATATTTCTATAGCAAATGCCCACAGTCCATTTGCTATGGACATATTTCCATAGTAAATGTGTCTGACTGCTTATGCTGTTCAAGTCCATGGTCCATCCAGCAATCCTACAGACACAAACACACGTGAAAGATTGCATTTGTGCTCCTCTAAGCTCTTTTTCAGTCTCTGTGGTTTCTTTGGGATGCACCCGGAAATCCCTTTTGGATTTAAAAGGAACATGTGTTTTGAAATTTATTTCATTTTAGTAACTAGTTACCAGCATCTGCCATTGTGTTTGGAAAGACTTTTCCCAAGCCATGGAACAGGAGAGCCATGAACAGGGACGTCAGTGAGCTGCTTCCTGGGGTGAAGCCAAGACAAAAGTGTTTATTGATCTGCAGGGGGATGAGAAACTGAAGCAGGATCCTGAATGGACTTACAGAAATGTGGACATTTTCTAGACTATTTTCTCCAATAGCCTTACATGAGTTCTGTAGAGAGATGGAGCAAGATGGCCAAAGAGCAAAGGTCTTACAAAAAGGCCTCAGGGCAATAAAGGACAGCAACAGATGCTCTGGACGTGGCTGTCATATCTTGCCCACAAATGAACTTCTGGATAAGATCTTGAGCCATGGTGGGGAAGTTGATACCCTGATTGTCCATGAGAAGAATCATGTTACAAAAAGCATGTTTGTTATGAGAAACCAAAATGTAGGCCCTTGAATTGCAAACCAAGGCTTTTATTTACAGAACTAAAGATAGTACCCAAAACCAATGTGTTCATATGCCTAGAAGCTAGAATGCACTGTGCACTATGTAATCAGTTCACATAAGAACATAAGAAGTGCCATACTGGGTCATACCAATGGTCCATCTAGCCCAGCATCCTGTCTCCGACAGTGGCCAATCATGGTGGCTTGGGAGAAGCCCCCAACAGGACACAATGGTGGATCCAACCCAATCCAATAAATTTTTTATTGTGGGCATAAGTCAAAATGGGGATCCATTCCCTGTTGTTTTCCCCCAGCTCCCGTCATGTTCCCTGATCCAGTCTGGCTAATAGCTGATAATGGACCTATCTTCCACCTCTTTTAAACTCAGCTCTAGTACTGGCCCTTACCACAGCCTCTGGAAGTAGATTCCACAACCCAATTATATGCTGAGTGATAAAAATATTTTCTTTTATTTGTTTTAAACTTGCCACCCATGAGTTTCATGGAGTGTCCCCTAGTTCTAGTACTAGCTTAGAGGGTAAATAACTGCTCCTTGTTTATTAGTTCCACACCACTCATGATTTTATAGACCTCCATCATATCTCCTCTCAGTCGTCTCTTCTCCTAACTGAACAGCCCCAACCTACCAAGCCTCTCCTCATATGGGAGCCCTTCCATGCCCTTGATAATTTTTGTTGCCCTTCTCTGTACCTTTTCTAGTTCAGCTATGTCTTTTTTGAGATGGGGTGACCAGAACTGCACACAGTATTTGAGGTGTGGTCGCATCATTGATTTCTATAGAGGCATTATGACCTCCACAGTTTTATTCTCTATCCTCTTCCGAATAATTCCTAACGTTCTGTTTGCTTTTTGACTGCTGCTGCGCACTGTGCTGTGGATTGCATTGTATTGTCCACAACCACACCCAGATCCTTTTCCTGAGTGGGAACTCCTAGTTTAGTACCCAGCATTGTGTAGGCATAGTTTGGATTCTTTTTCCCTACGTGCATCACTTTGCACTTGTCCACATTAAATCTCATTTGCCATTTAGATGCCCAGGCAGGCACCCAGTGTTGTAAGATCCTGTTGCAGTTCCTCA
>QEPC01000241.1:797037-807683 GCA_003113815.1 Sphenodon punctatus | reverse complement strand
CCACATCCATCAAAGTCTTCAGCGTGCTTGAAGCGTGGTGGAAATCCTGCAATTGAGTTCCTCTTACTCCGATCCATTTTGCAGGTAAATGGTTCCTTTAGCAAAGGAAGAATTGCTCACATCTCAGGTGCTCAATTAGATATTCTTCTCTCTTGGTTGGATGCTGCCTTGCAGGGGCAGTGCGGGGGCCGTGCATCAGGAGGCTGCTCATGCTCGCGCCCCTTACAGGGGGCGAGGTGTTATCCCCCGCAGCGGCATCCAAGCCCATGGGGGGGGAGAAGGGGCGGCTCCCCTCAGACGAGGCCCCCCACACACGCTGTGTCCGTCGCGCTGCCCGCGCAGTGTGTGGGGTTGCAAGTGGAGTGGGCTGGGTTGGGGGAGGTTGCGCTGCCTGTCCTTGTGTTACTAAGCCAGGGCTTTCCTGAGGCAGGGTGCGGGTCTGTTTGCTGCCTGCCCTCTTGGTTCCCCTGCCTGCCGGTCTGTCTGTGTGAATGTGACCAGAGGATGACTAATGTGTGGGTATGTGTAACTCCAGCTTGGATCACCCTTGAGCCAGCTCTGGGGCTCCAGACTGCTTCATGTCCATCTGAAAACACCCAATGAGTAGCTCATATCTGCATAACTTTGTCACTTATAGGAGAAGGCTTAAGAAAACTTTAAAAATTAAAACATTTAATTTATAATCTATAATTGTTCCCTGTACAAAATTAATTGACTGTATACGTGCACTGCTCTTCTATGGTTCATGACATGACTGGCTGAAGTACTGCCAAGAATACCCCATTATATCTTATGCATTCCAAATAGGCACACTGAATACACTCAAAAATGGATGAAATAATGCTATCCACAAATGTTATCCTTCAATTCTTTTATAATTGTATCTGATTATAAAGTATTGCAGGGTACGTACACTAAAAGATGCAATTTAAAGGTTGAATGAACTCTCGCAGATACAGATATACAAGCTATCAGCAATTATTTTAAATATTAAACGGCAGTATCTTTTCATGCATTCATGCCATCGTTTTCCCTCTGCATTTAATTCTGTAGCAGGCCTCAAACTCCGATGCAGAAATCAAGAAACAACTTTTTTTTTAAATGACAAAGGTGCAAATTTTCAAATCAGCATATACTACCAAGAGAATGGTGGGGAAAATAATTAGCATTTTAAATTTGATTTTAACAATTAAGTTCTATTCACATTAAAAAAAATAAGTTTAGCAGTTACACAGAGTGTCTATTGTTTCTCTAGGCAGCAGAAATAAAGCTGCCTCGGGGAAAGAATTTATTAAATATGCGCTCCCTCCCCCCGACCTGCACTGAACTCAGAATTACACAGCATTCATCCTGTCTGAAAAGATCGTGATTTGCCTTTCAGTCATACACTTCCTGCTGCTCGTGAAATCTAAGCTAAGTAATGTATCATGAAAAGGTTCAACTTGAGAATTATTACACTGCCATGGTTACAAGGCAAAATATATGCTAGACTCAAGGGGCTAACCAAAGGGAACTGTTGGCTTTAGAAGAAAAATGACCCCTATATTTGGAATTTCACACACAACCTTTTTATTTGTGTGCATATAGATCTGTAAAGTTTAGCCAAACATCCCAGGAACATCACAACATGGACCTTGTTCACTTTTTGTGAATTCTGTGTGGTCCACCATCCTTGACATATTAGTGTTGTCTAGGGAAGCCTGCTTATATTTCATCTATCATCTCAGGGCCATTCTTACAATAATCTTCAAAGATGTGGGAGAAATCATTTTCTTGGCATATCAGCCAAAAAGCAGCTTTTTGAATGGGTAAAAATGGGTTGCATTTTGAATGGAATTCTCTGTAGCTAATCAGATCTTTAAACTAGATATCATAGCACAGGCAGAAGGGAATAAGAAAGATATTAATTAGCCAACACTATGGGTGCAAGCCTCCCTCTAGCTGTTTAGCACTTGTAACAGAACTTAAGGAAAAATACCATTAAAGTGACTCAGATTCATATTGGCACTAAGATCTAGCAGCAGTGTTAAGCAGCCAGAGGACTGTGCGTCTGTGATGATCATAGAGGACCATATCTTGCAAGATGCTAATCCCCTCTACATCTCTTGAAGTCAATGGGAGTTGAAAGACAAGAGTTGTACATCATCACGAGCTCTCATACATATAAAGAAAAAATAATTTTAAAAGTGATAGGAGACTGTTCTGCCCAAAACAGGATTGATCTTCTTCTAATGAAACCCATGTTGACATACAAAACCACGCTCATCTCTCCTTGATGGTCCGATATCATCAGTGTGCAAGGCTCTGATATTGGGTGCACCCTGGTTCTCCCTTTGTCAAGGAGGTGATCACCTGGCTACAGATTCTGGTAGGATCATAAGAAAAGAAGAAAATAATTCTTTAGCAAAAAGCAAGTTTGGTGCTTGTTGCTTGGTGGAGAGGGTTTTCATTAAGTGCATTTGCTGCAACGCCATAGTGGTCTATTTGTGACTCTGGAGGCAACACAGCAAAGCACATACATTCATGGATAACTTTATAACATTTAACCCCCATGGAGTCAATGATACTATTCAAGTGGCNAGTTCCTCTTACTCCGATCCATTTTGCAGGTAAATGGTTCCTTTAGCAAAGGAAGAATTGCTCACATCTCAGGTGCTCAATTAGATATTCTTCTCTCTTGGTTGGATGCTGCCTTGCAGGGGCAGTGCGGGGGCCGTGCATCAGGAGGCTGCTCATGCTCGCGCCCCTTACAGGGGGCGAGGTGTTATCCCCCGCAGCGGCATCCAAGCCCATGGGGGGGGAGAAGGGGCGGCTCCCCTCAGACGAGGCCCCCCACACACGCTGTGTCCGTCGCGCTGCCCGCGCAGTGTGTGGGGTTGCAAGTGGAGTGGGCTGGGTTGGGGGAGGTTGCGCTGCCTGTCCTTGTGTTACTAAGCCAGGGCTTTCCTGAGGCAGGGTGCGGGTCTGTTTGCTGCCTGCCCTCTTGGTTCCCCTGCCTGCCGGTCTGTCTGTGTGAATGTGACCAGAGGATGACTAATGTGTGGGTATGTGTAACTCCAGCTTGGATCACCCTTGAGCCAGCTCTGGGGCTCCAGACTGCTTCATGTCCATCTGAAAACACCCAATGAGTAGCTCATATCTGCATAACTTTGTCACTTATAGGAGAAGGCTTAAGAAAACTTTAAAAATTAAAACATTTAATTTATAATCTATAATTGTTCCCTGTACAAAATTAATTCTCTGTATACGTGCACTGCTCTTCTATGGTTCATGACATGACTGGCTGAAGTACTGCCAAGAATACCCCATTATATCTTATGCATTCCAAATAGGCACACTGAATACACTCAAAAATGGATGAAATAATGCTATCCACAAATGTTATCCTTCAATTCTTTTATAATTGTATCTGATTATAAAGTATTGCAGGGTACGTACACTAAAAGATGCAATTTAAAGGTTGAATGAACTCTCGCAGATACAGATATACAAGCTATCAGCAATTATTTTAAATATTAAACGGCAGTATCTTTTCATGCATTCATGCCATCGTTTTCCCTCTGCATTTAATTCTGTAGCAGGCCTCAAACTCCGATGCAGAAATCAAGAAACAACTTTTTTTTTAAATGACAAAGGTGCAAATTTTCAAATCAGCATATACTACCAAGAGAATGGTGGGGAAAATAATTAGCATTTTAAATTTGATTTTAACAATTAAGTTCTATTCACATTAAAAAAAATAAGTTTAGCAGTTACACAGAGTGTCTATTGTTTCTCTAGGCAGCAGAAATAAAGCTGCCTCGGGGAAAGAATTTATTAAATATGCGCTCCCTCCCCCCGACCTGCACTGAACTCAGAATTACACAGCATTCATCCTGTCTGAAAAGATCGTGATTTGCCTTTCAGTCATACACTTCCTGCTGCTCGTGAAATCTAAGCTAAGTAATGTATCATGAAAAGGTTCAACTTGAGAATTATTACACTGCCATGGTTACAAGGCAAAATATATGCTAGACTCAAGGGGCTAACCAAAGGGAACTGTTGGCTTTAGAAGAAAAATGACCCCTATATTTGGAATTTCACACACAACCTTTTTATTTGTGTGCATATAGATCTGTAAAGTTTAGCCAAACATCCCAGGAACATCACAACATGGACCTTGTTCACTTTTTGTGAATTCTGTGTGGTCCACCATCCTTGACATATTAGTGTTGTCTAGGGAAGCCTGCTTATATTTCATCTATCATCTCAGGGCCATTCTTACAATAATCTTCAAAGATGTGGGAGAAATCATTTTCTTGGCATATCAGCCAAAAAGCAGCTTTTTGAATGGGTAAAAATGGGTTGCATTTTGAATGGAATTCTCTGTAGCTAATCAGATCTTTAAACTAGATATCATAGCACAGGCAGAAGGGAATAAGAAAGATGTTAATTATTAGCCAACACTATGGGTGCAAGCCTCCCTCTAGCTGTTTAGCACTTGTAACAGAACTTAAGGAAAAATACCATTAAAGTGAATCAGATTCATATTGGCACTAAGATCTAGCAGCAGTGTTAAGCAGCCAGAGGACTGTGCGTCTGTGATGATCATAGAGGACCATATCTTGCAAGATGCTAATCCCCTCTACATCTCTTGAAGTCAATGGGAGTTGAAAGACAAGAGTTGTACATCATCACGAGCTCTCATACATATAAAGAAAGAATAATTTTAAAAGTGATAGGAGACTGTTTTGCCCAAAACAGGATTGATCTTCTTCTAATGACACCCATGTTGACATACAAAACCACGCTCATCTCTCCTTGATGGTCAGATATCATCAGTGTGCAAGGCTCTGATATTGGGTGCACCCTGGCTCTCCCTTTGTCAAGGAGGTGATCACCTGGCTACAGATTCTGGTAGGATCATAAGAAAAGAAGAAAATAATTCTTTAGCAAAAAGCAAGTTTGGTGCTTGTTGCTTGGTGGAGAGGGTTAAGTGCATTTGCTGCAACGCCATAATGGTCTATTTGTGACTCTGGAGGCAACACAGCAAAGCACATACATTCATGGATAACTTTATAACATTTAACCCCCATGGAGTCAATGATACTATTCAAGTGGCATAATACATACTTTTCAAATAAAATAACCATTTTGTGTTTCTTTCAACTCACAAATCTCTGGAAAAATGGCATAGTTTTTCAGGAAAAGTAGAGAAAATAAATTGGAAATATATGGACACAGGGTGAAAATAACAAAGTAATGAATTGTATATGTTGTGCCTAGTCCTAGGCCTGTTGGAGTTAATGATAATCTCCTACTGATTTCAGCAGATGTTGATCCAGATCCATGGACAATGCTTCCCCCACAATGACCAGTTTGACAAATAGTTTTGCTGGATGTTTTACAAAAATATTCCAAAGACTGCAAAACGTTACAAAGTATTCTACTAACATACAAAGTAAAAAGTGAAGAAACAGAAATTTGTAGAACTGTATATGCTTAAAATTCATATTCTGAGCAACCTCAGTGAGCCGAGGAAAAGAATTCAGACAATTTCAGTGCAATTGGAATATTGATAAGTAGCACAAAATAAATTGTAATGCAGGGTTTTTGTCTATTGGTTTTCAAATATTTTCAAAGTACTAAAAAAGGACAATTTGTGAAATATCTGCACATTCCCTTTGGGAATGGGATACTTTTGGCTAGTGCTTTGGTAGTCTCAGAAATTATTTACATTAAACTGAGCTGCTTTTTAGCATGTAATATGGGAATTTATAAGCAATCTCCCCCAAAATAATGCAAATAAAACAGCCAAATGGAAAACATTTATGACTGCAGTCAGTACAGGCTGCACACCAATTCATTTTGTTGTGGGGAGGTCTCAGGACATACTGCTGGGTGTTAACAAATGGGATGTTGCCCCACAATTGCCCCCACTAGCCCTGGATTTATCCGCTCGTGTGTCCTGAAGCCGCCAGATGTTTACACCAGGGCCACTTCCACATGGCATCATCGCCGGGAACGTGGAGTCTACCACGTGGAAAAATCTGGGGAAATGCAGAACAATGCACTGCCACTGGGACGCCTCCTGTGTGTTTGGGGGCGAGGGGTTTACACGCACATCCAGCACTACGGAGTCTCAGATGCCAGCCTAGAGCTTTGGGCAAGCACCGACAACTTATGGTGCAGAGGGGAAGAGCAATGCATAGGCACAACCCGCTGCAAGGAGGAACACCTGCCCGTCTGCTAGATTCCTTCTGGAGTCTGGAAATAGCGGCTGTGGGGAAGAGGGGGAAGCCTCAGAGCAACTCCAAGTTCAAGGGGTGAGGGTGAGGGGCTGTTGGGCCAAGACAAAAATGCTTTGTTAGAACCCAAGTATTCTTTCTGAAAGGTTCTTGGGGTACTTGATGATTTCAAGCCCACCAAAAAAAGAAAAGAAAGAAAAACCTGTGGAAAATCTGTAATGGATTCCCATCCCATGGTAATGCACCTCATTATAATTCACCACTGATTTGTTTTGTAATGTGTGGACACTTCTAGGAAGTAGTAAATCCATGATGATCTGTGGAAGAGGTTCCTCAAAGATCGCCAATGATTTACCGTATGGTAGAAATGTCACAAAATAAATCCACAGTAAATTACAGTGTGATGTTTTACTGCTTTTTCCACAGGTTTCACCTCTTTAAATTGTGATGTGTGAAAGTCTCTTCTCAGCCATATTCTTAGAATCACAGAGCTGGAAGGGACTGTGAGGGTCATTGAGTCCAGCCTCCTGGATGGTGCAGGACTTGCAATACCTAGATCATCCCAGACATATGCTCTTCCAGCCTCTTCTTAAAAACCTCCAATGACAGAGAACCCCTATCATCTTCTCTTTCTCTATATCTCAGATTCCTTATGTTGTTCTTCATAGCAATTACACACCACAGCCTACATATTCTTTACTTAGCCTTCTGCCACTGATGGTTTTAATTTTCCATCTTTACTCTCTTGCCAGCCTGTTTAAAGGCTTGAAGCAAACTGGTACTACAGAACGAGGCAAAACACATAAAGCCAAGGCTAACACAGTGACGTTACTTTAAAGTTTAAACCTCATCGGGCGCAATCCCAACCTCCCGTGTGCACCAAACGGTGCAGCTTTGTGCAGTTTGTGCACATGCTGCAGGCCCCGTGCTGAGGGTGTGCGCGCATGCTGCATGTGCTATGTGCGACAGTCTGCGGGACTTGGGATCAGCCCCACTGACAGTTTTAGGGTTTTACATAACAGAATGCTTTCTTTAATCCTTATGGGATTCACAGATGCCATTAGGAGTGAACAGTCTCAAAAGCAGCCTTTTGAGGCTCATAAGAAAAGATTTTACGATTTCTAACCTATATCATCTGTATTTCTGGGAAATTACTATAGGGTGCAACATAAAATGATATTCCTGTTGTAGGCATTATTTTTTAAAAATTGAGAAAAAAGTATACAAAGGAGATAACTGCCTGTTAAGCCATACACATTTAAGGTAATTTCTATGGAGCCATACAGAAGTCATCTCTACTTTAATTTTATAATGTTCTAAAGGGGAAAGACTGTTTCATGGAAACCAATGACTGAAGTCCGCTGTAGATCTAGTACCTTCTAATGATTGCTACAAATTCAAAGACCAGCTCCTTGTGTTAGACAATTTTGACGGACAAAGCTCTATCACTGGGTACCTGCTTCCTTTGGTGAAACAAAACAAACTAATTCAACCTAAATTCAATTTACTTCTACACTAGTTATGTACACTAATATTACTAACTCATAAAGAGAGACCTCAAAATGATCCTGTATTCACCCAACCTCCAACTGGTGGGAATATTCAGAAGCCACTCAAAGACGCATAGTTTAATGTAAATAGTGACCTTTCCAGATGAAGGCACAATAGCTCTGGCTCCACAGACAGTACAGTATATATAGGAGCACCCCATTGGAGAGCTCAAAAACAGAGATAATAAGAGTTAAATGAACAGCCCATCAACCACATTCAAAGCACATTCAAAGTGCCCTCTATTCACTAGCATACGGAAAGCTAAGGAAGGTTAAAGAGTCGCACCTAAAAATCTGAGAAAGAGTGAACATTGCAAATTCTGCTCTGCTTATGTACAATCAATGAAAGCTGTGTGATGTGTGCACAAACTATTTGGTCAATACACCTGTATAATCACTGCAGCAAACAAAAGAAAACTCTTGATTGGTTCAAGAGACCTAAAGATGAGAATTTCTATTGGAATGATGATTCAAAAATGAATGGTAGATAAGGAGAGACAAATGAGGTCCTATTAGGCTAAAGTTATTTCCCAATGGCAGTCAGAAAGGAGAACCACTCACTACCTATGTAGCCCACACACACCAACACAGCAAGAGATGGTGTGATGACAAGTCTTCACTACTGTAATCAACTAAAGACAACTCATGTAAGGCAATGTAACAATGTACTTCCAGGAATGAACCTGCTGTCTCATTCCACTCCCTTCATGTGGCCACATAAAGGACCAATTGATGCACCAAGGTGATCCAAGCATGAGGGAAAGGAATAGGCTTAGGGCATTTTCACACAAGACACTCTCCACCCACTACCCAATCCCACCACCACCCACCATACGTAAGAACAGAAGAAGTGCCGTACTTGGTGAGACCAACAATCCATCGAGCCCAGCATCCTGCCTCTGACAGTGCCCAGTCACGGGGGCCTGGGAGAAGCACCCAACAGGTCACCATGCTATTCCCTGTGGGTCATCCTCAGGCTCCCGATAGTAGAGGGTTTTGTTCCCCAATCCTATCTGGCTATCCTATGTTGCAGGGATGCAGTGTTGCCCTATGGGATCAGCCCCACTGACAGTTTTAGGGTTTTACATGACAGAATGCTTTGAACTCCACGTCCTCGGGGCGGGACGTGGAGGTCAAATTTCTGGATGCTGTAAATGACTGCTTCCTAGAACAGCTGGTTCTGGAACCAAAGAGAGAAGGAGGTATTCTAGATCTAGTCGTGAGTGGCACGCAGGACCTGGTGCAAGGAGTAATTGTGGCAGAGCCTCTAGGCAATAGCGATCATAATATATGATGTCCTCCTGTCCCCCTCCTTCCTCTTCTCTCTCCACTCAGGATCTTGCTCTTTTTTCACCTCTAAGATTGACAAGATCTGCCTGGATATCGCTTCCAAATACTTCCCCCCTGCTACTCCTCCCCATCTCCTTCCTCCCCCCACCTCTCTCCTGTCCTCCTTCCCTCCTGCCTCCCTTGAGGAAATCTCCCTGTTCTCCTCCTCCAACCCCTCCACTTGCCCCCTGGACTCCCTTCCTTCCCGCCTCCTGACCTCCATTGCCTCCACCGTCGCCCCTCCCCTCCTGCACATCATCAGCCTCTCCCTCTCTACCGGCTCTGTCCCCTCTGCCTTTAAACACGCTACTGTCTCCCCCATCCTCAAAAAGTCCACACTGGATCCCTCTGAACCGTCTAATTACTGTCCTGTCTCGCTCCTCCCTTTTGCATTCAAGCTCCTTGAACAGGTTGTCTACTCCCGTTGCCTCGACCTCCTCTCCACCAACTCCTCCGTTGACCCCCTCCGATCAGGCTTTCGCCCCCTTCACTCCACTGAAACTGCTCTGGCTAAGATCACCAACGACGTTCTTGTGGCTAAATTCAACCACCTTTACTCTATTCTGGTCCTCCTTGATTTCTCTGCTGCCTCTGACACTGTTGACCACTTGCTCCTGCTTGAATCACTCCACTCCCTTGGATTCCGGGACTCTGTCCTCGATTGGTTCTCCTCCTACCTTTCTGATCTCTCCTTCAATGTATCCCTTCCTAACTCCTCCTCCTCCCTGCCCCTCTCGGTCGGGGTTCCCCAAGGCTCTGCCCTTGGCCTGCTCCTCTTCTCTATCTACACCCAAACTCTAGGCAAACTCATTGCCTCCCACTGCTTCCAATACCACCTATACGCTGATGACACTCAACTCTCTCTCTCCACTCCTTCCCTCTCCCCCTCTGTTCAAGCTTGTCTCACCAACTATCTCTCCGATAACTCTGCCTGGATGTCTCAACTCCAGCTCAAACTGAACATGGTGAAAACTGAACTCCTTATTTTCTCTCCCAGCCCTTCCTCTCCCTCTTCCCTGTCAATTGTCATTGACGGGGTCTGCATCCTCCCTGTCCCCCAAGCTCACAACTTGGGCTTCATCTTCGACTCGCACCTTACCTTCAAACCCTATATTGACTCCGTGGCCAAATCCTGCCGCTTCTCCCTCCACAACATTGCTATGATCCACCCTTTTCTGTCTGTCTCCTCTGCCAAAACTCTCATCCATGTCCTAGTCATCTCACATCTCGACTATTGTAACCTCCTCCTCGCTAGTCTTCCCCGCTCCCACCTTTCTTCCCTTATCTCTGTTCAAAATTCTGCTGCCAGGATCATCCACCTTGCCCGTCGCTTCGATCACGTGCAGCCTCTCTCTCCTCTCTCCACTGGCTCCCTCTTCCCGAGCGTATTCTGCACAAGCTCCTTGTCTTCACCTACAAAGCCTTTCACAACCTTGCTCCCCCCTACCTCTCTGCCCTGAGCTCCCTCCGAACTCCTGCTCGAGCACTCCGCTCCTTCTCCATCCCCTCCCTCGCCCTCCCACGCCTCCCCTGCTCCCCC
>QEPC01000241.1:751591-780066 GCA_003113815.1 Sphenodon punctatus | reverse complement strand
GGTAATTGGTGCGGGGAGCTCGGGAAGTGTGGTTGAATTGGACCCCATGTGGGTATTGAGCATGGTGAACATCTGGCGGGTGCCAAACAGACGTTCAGGGAGCCTTGGCCCCGCCGTGGGATTGAGCGTGATTCACTGTGGTTGAGCGTGATATCGTCACGTCTGAAAATACCCTGAGATAGAGGATCCCCTTGGCTTGATGATATGGGGAGCAATCCTCACCTATTCAAGTGAATGTGAATTTTTCCATTCATTTCAGTGGGTTTAGATTGCAGCCATGGATTTTACTCTAAGACATGCAAGCTAGTGGAAAGGTTGTGTTTCACTTTGGCTGTCTAGGTGGAACCAGAACCTGCACCTCAGTTTTACATGCTCCATGTGAAAGCTTGCATGTTTAAAGAAAGCGCTATTAAAAAGCCATTATTTATTTGCTTGTGAATTAGTGGGAATGGAAGAAACAAGTTTATCACAGCCTGTTGTGAAGCTTTTATCCAGTGTGTTTTAATAATAGATTCTTCTAAAAATGAAAATGTACCATCATATTCCTGCTAATATTTAAGAACCATTAAGCATGATTGCTACAGTAGCTTTCTCAGAAATTGCATGGCCTCCTCAGAGTATGCTTGTTTTTTAACACCCATAGTTGCTCTCTTGTGACACTGATAAATTTAGAATCTAATTGGTGGAAAGTTGCTAAGAAAAGTGAAAAAGAAAGAAATGGGGGGGGGAGGAGGGGAGTTAAAATTCTGGCAGTAAGCCTACTTTGTCTATATAGTTTATAAGTGGTTTAAAATAATTTGCTGTGAGAGTAACTCAGTCTGGCAAGAAATTCCTTAGGGGCACAATCCACTGGCATGAATGCACCACTTGCATGGGCAGTGCACTCGCCAGAACGTGCACACGGCAGGCGCACACGCAAAGTTACAACCCAGGCACAACTCCTGCTCCACCCCCTGAGCTGTGGGGTGTGCGAGTTGGGTCAGCCCGGGAAGCTTGTAATAAGGCAGAAGCTTGTAATAATATGAAAGTGCATGCAGACACTTTCAGGAAGCATACTGTTTACTGGGGGGGAACTTTTAAGAGGCGGAACCTACAAGAGAACTGGTGAGAGCCAGGAGCCTTGGGCAGCCATGTTGTGTTATGCTATGTAGCTACGATAAACATTTGTTTGTTAATTAAGCTCTGTGTCCGTTCAAGATCTGAACCACTACTAGATAGAGATCCAAAGTATCATGAAACAAAACTGGTTGGCTGGCAAACACACTAGCACATCCTCCCCGTTGTCTGGTTCTACTTACTCCTGGATTGCCCTACTTTTGTGGGTAGTAGGTTGGTGTTTGGCACCATGCTCCCCAAAGGTTGTTTTTAAACGGGACGTGCCCACGTAGGTCCACCAATCCCCCAACTGCTCTAGCACCTCTATGAAGCGGGGTGGGTGAGCATGCACCCCCATGAATCAGGCACCACCCACTCATTCTCACACATGGAGCATCAGGGGAAAATCCCGGATGCAGCCTGTGGGAGCAGGAGAGGGCGGTGCATAGGTAGGGGCGCACACCCAGCACACACCCATCGCGGCCCCTTTGATTCCCTCCACTCACCCGACATCCATGGGTGCTCTCGGAGCACACGGACCTGACCCCCTGCTGTGCTTGTTTAAAATGGCCCAAGAGAGGTGCAGGCAGCCTTTGCCCCTGACAACAGGCAGAAACAAGATCCGTTGGGAGCCCACCACCTTGTCTGCACCATCAGTCTCTCTCACACTATAAGAGAAGGAAAAAAACGACAAGGAATTCCATTAATCTTCACTCATTCCTAGGACTAGAGATGAGATGAGCCAAATCTACATTTCCATTAAAGAGGAGGGGTTGTTTTAGACTTGTTTTTTTCTCTCTTGAGCTGCAAAGTTTGGATCTCTGTGTAAACCTGCCCAAAGTCTGAGGGGCTGGATATAATGGATGCAATCCTAATTCATCCAAGTCAACAAGTATAGGCAAGTTCTGTGCCTAAGTGCTGTGCTAGTCTTCAATGGGTGTCAAATCATCTTTACCAGTGAATTATTGTCTATCACCTATTCTCGTTTACGCACGCAATGTCATCACCAGAGTGCACCACAACCCCTCCCTGCAATCAGCACTTAAGTGTGGTCTGACGACTCGTAAGTATGTCCCTGGTACAGAAGGGTGTTCCATCCTTCCACATTACAGGTCAAGCTGACTGACTGTGTTCATGCTGCAGATCAATGCCTCTTACTATGAATTTGAATTTTGCCTTCACTAAAGTCTATTGTTGCACTTTGGTATGCAACTTACATCTTATTAATGCCAGTCTCTGCTTTGAACCCTACCGTTATTATGTTTTTTCAATGCCTTGAAAGTAGAGAGTAATGCAAAAACTACATCCAAGCACGAGATCTTCCACCTCATTCTATTATCTGGTAGAACAACAATTGGTATCTGGTTGGATACCAAATAGTATTTGTTTTGGTATCTGTCGACTATCTGGTTCCTGGATTACCAAATTACCATTTACCAACTTCTATTTACCATATGATTTTTCCTAACTCCCTCGCTCTATCCGGACTGGTTTTGTTATGTGGTAACATAGTAAAGGGTAATTCAGTAAATGGTAATAACTGGTATTCCAGTATGGTGGTTAACCTCTGCAGTTACCTGATACTTATCGAATAACTGCCAAGCTATACAGAATGCCAGATATTAACCACAAATAATTTTTGCTATCCATTTCAGCTTCACTCATCATGATTTGCCTCTGTGTATTGAGAAGCCACAGCTGGCCTTGAACTACTCTTTCCTGGACCACTGGCATAAGAAAAGGGCTTGTGCATCCTAATGCCCTAGTGGCCCCTGTCTTCAGGTATGGCCTTTGACTCAATGATATGAAGTGGGGTGTGTGCAACTGGTGTAAAACTACATTTACCCCTTCTTTCTGATTCAGTCCTGTGCTGAACACAGTTTGGCCCAACTGGAGAATGTGGATCAATGGGTTACATTTTAGTGGTGTCCAAACTACAGCTCATGTGTCAGCTAAAGTGACTCTGGCACACCAGCTTCCATGTAGTACACATTTTTTCTAGTATACACTATTACCTGCACATTGTACACTTGCTTGGAGGCAGCTCTTGACATTTATTTCTTTGGACACAAGGGTTAATATTATCTATCCTGGAAGGAGGCATGGCACAATCTGGAAATAATGGACTCTTTTTGGCTGAGAGGAACTGTTAAATAAGAATTGAATTGGCTAAGCCAGTGAAGAGTAAATGCAAGTAAGATAATAAGAGTAAGTGGGGAGTCAGTAAGAGAGTAAGCGGGGGTGTAGCAGGAGGCGGTTCCAAGGGGTAAGTGCCAGCACGGTCAGACCTCTGGGCTGTCACTTATTTGGGGGAATCAGCAACACATACATCTGCATGGGAATCAGGTCAGTCTGTTTACTATTGATACAGACTCTGTTTCTGGGCTGCCGGCTCAGCCACCTCACACCCTGCAGACACAGCTTAGTCTCTACAACACAAGTTAATTCAAGCCAGGCAGCAGATCCCTGGCTCACTCCAAGGCTCCCCAGACAGCAAACTCCCTCCTGGGCACAGCCTTCCCCAATACCTGGGTCCACAGCTTCTCCTTGAGTATCCAAGTCTTCAGGACCTTGAATTGGGCATCCAGGCTCTCTTCTCAACCTAAGTCCGGGGCTCAAGCTTCTCCCAGCAGGGCTTCAGGACTGCCTGTTCACCTCCTAGGCAGAGAGTGAAACCTGCTCCGGCTTGCAGCCTCTTGTGTAGGAGGACTGGCATGGCCATCTCTCCAGGCTGTCTGCCCTTAAAGGGCCAGTGCCCTGCCCACTCTGCCACCTTCTCTATCATCCTGTATTTAGCTCAGGCTGATCTCTAGCTATGGGCTGGCTCTGCCATGCCCATACACATACGCAGCCCTAAGTCTGGCCCACTCAGCCCCCTCTTAAAGGGACCGCAGCCCCACAGGACTGCTCCCTGCTATGGGAGGCTTCAGATGGGACACTGTCAGGAAGGGAGAAATTATCTTTTGAATTATGATAGTACAGTGTTTCTATCTGCAACTACTGTATTTCCAGATTCCAAACTTTTCCCCTACCTTGCGTTAGTTGATTAATAGTTTGCAATAATAACTTCTTGAATACTGATAATTACATCACCATACCTCACACTTGGAGAATATAATCTAAGTTAATTAGTGGCAGTCATTAATTCCATATATAATATAAAGAAGTCAGTTCTGGTATTTAACAGTAGCGCTGTGAGCGCTTCAATCACTTCATCTCCAAAAAAATGATTTTAATTGTCATTTTGAAATGTGCCTGTTGGCTGCTGCTACCGCTGTAATATTTTGTCAGGAATGATTCTTAAAACAAACAACCAAACATGTATGTTTGAAAGACTTCTTCCTTTCCTGAGAGTAAATTTTAAGGGTTGAGAAAAATCAAATGACAAAAATTGACATATAAGCTTTAAAATGAAGGCTGAAGTACAACCCCATTTCACTGTGGAGATATAAGAACACAACTTTACATGAATGATAAAAGGAGTTGCCAAATAAACAAATACATACGATTTTGCTAAAATGTAAATTATTCTGGTTTACCAGATCTCAGTTTAGAATGTAACTGCAGTGAAAGGTGCTTAAGTCAAACTTTCCAAGCCATGTAAAAATATTTGACTTATCTGAAATCCTACTTAAGCAGGCCTTAAGAAAATGGAACTGGAAATGGAAAACACTGATGCACAGTTTAAGTTAATACTAGGGCTGAAAGTTCAATCTCGTTTCCACNGGGGGCGGGACCGGGAAGAGGGGAGGAACGGGCACAGGGGCACCGCCACCAGGTACATCACACCCCACAGCAGAACAGTCCCCACGGGCACCCCCACAGCAAAACACACAGTCCCGGAATAGGGGGGGCCCAGCAGCTCTGTAGAAAGGCACAGCGGGAGCCCACAAGTCACAGCGAGCCAGCCGGGACGGGTCCAGGAGGCACATGCAGTCAAGGCACCCCACAGAGGGGCAAATGGACGGCAGCCAGGAGAGCCAGTGCAGCACAGCAGGTCTAAGGATGCGTGGCCCCACCCTTGCAGGAGGTTAGGAGGGGCTGTCTGGGGGCCCCAGAACCCACAGGGTACACAAGCAACCAAGGAGTGGGGAGTACGGCCCAGAGGTGGGCCGGTTCCACAGCCGGGGCAGCAGCATGCTTGGAAGCAGGCATCACAGCAGCACAGCAGAGACAGCAGGGGGGGCAAGCACCGGGGGTCTGGCTTCCCGGGAAAGGCCAGAAGCCCACACGGCCCAGGACACAAGAGGGCCAGGGAGGTAAATTGGGGCTCACAGGCAGCCGTTGGGGGCAGCTCGTGGCCCAGGCCCAGGGTGCCCGGCCCGATGAACCAGGTGGGGCCAAAGGTGGTACCCCAACACGGACATGTGGTGGGTGATCACGTAGTAAGCCTCAAAGGGGTGATGCACAGAGAGCCCCAACTGGACATCAGGACGGGACCAGACCCGCGCCAGGGCCATCAGCTCCGCCGAGGAAGGCTCTGATACACAGCAGGCAGCAGCAGGCGGCCAATGAAGATACCCCAACCACAGAAGTCAGTGATACACCGCCACACGGGCGCGCTGGTACCCACGCGCCCCGTGAACGCAGCCAAAGTAGGACACGGCCAAGGCAGGTCCCCCCTCAGCAAGGCACAACGAGTAGGCGCCCAGGCTGCACACCCACAGCGCACTCACGGTCTTAGACCCGGACCAGGGCACATGCGAAAACCGAACTCCAGGACGCGCCCATCAGGGAAGCGGACCAGGCCCAGGGTCTCGGCATGCAGCCGGCAATCTCNAATGAACAATTTTTAAAGAGTGCATTAAGTCTGTTCTTTACATGTATACAAATTGTATACACTTCATACAATGAACTTAACAATGTGACTGTAGAGAACATAGAATTCGTTGTACAGAATGCAGTTATGTAAAAACAGACTTAATGCACTCTTAAAAACTGAGAGAAAAACTGGGAACTACATGAAGTGATATTGTGGGTCTGGGGCTCAGAAGTTCATAGGGTTCATGTATGCATACTAGTTTGTAAAAAAAGCCCTGGCTTAATATTTATATGCTTTTTGCAACAGTAGAGTGCAAACTCATTTTTGGAAGCCAGCATAATGAATAACCTGTTGCCTTTATAATAAAAGGGTGACAAAGCTGCATTTAAAAGACATTTTGTGTGTGTGTGTCTTCCCTTGCTGCTTAGTGCTGCCTTTCTAATTAGCTTTTATTTGATGATTTCTCTCCCTACTGTAATCATTTGCCAATAAATCTGATTTATTTTAAACTGTCTGAATAAGATGCAAAGGCTGAAGGTGGAGATAATCAACAAAGAAATGGCCTTTTGGAAAGGATAGCTCAGGCCTGAAGAAATGGGGGTAGGGATTTACAAGTCCAGTTGCCAAACAAGGGATCCTGGTACTGGTCGTCATTGTGGCTATATGAAAAGATAAATCACCAGAGAGATGACAGGCTCTCTTACACTTTCCTTTCTTCTCCCTTTACTTTCTTTACTAGCCTCATATGTTTCCCTATCCCAATTACTTCCCATTATTGCTTCCTTCAGCTCTCCGCTTGCATGTTGAGTCTCAGGTACTTATACCAGTTATTCAAACTAAAATAATCTAAGTGTTTCCAATGTCATGTAAGAATTCTGGACAGTATCTCATTTACATCATTTTAAATCTAGAATAACCATATTCAAATCAATGGAATTAACTCTTCATTTACACTGGTATATGTAAGAACAGAATCTGGCCCTTTGTCCTTAAATGTTAATACCCAAGTTACTTTCATTATTCTGTCACCTTCTTACCTCTCCTATTAGTAATCTTCCACCAGGAGACTATTGAGCATGTTGTCTTTATAGATTGTTCACTTATTCAAAGAGTTGTTACCCATCTACTAAAAATAAGGCGGATAATAGTACAGGGCTTAGTGAAGCCATATATCAGGAAGAAAGTTTTATAGCTTTAGTGTTGCTTACAAATCAATTCTTTGGAGTACGGCTACCATTAGTAGCTTTTAAGACCGCCTGGAGCTGTCATTCAGTGCTGTTTTGACACATTAATGCATTAATGGTACATGCAGGCTGACATAACTTCTCCAAAGTAGTATTACAGTAATTATGGGAGTCTTCCACAAGACATGCAAAGTTAAGAAAGGTGACAAGAGTATGTAAATACTCAGACATCCCTTAAGCATCCACTCAACATTGACAGTACATAATTAAGAAACTACAAAAACATTGAGATAAGAATTGTCTGCTGGCTTGCTGTCAGAGGAAACAAGCAGGAGTGCATATGAAAATGACGACATTTCTGCTCTGCTAGCTATCTTGTTTCAGCAAAATGGGCTTTAAATGGCCTTAATATGGTAGAGAATCTCAGATATTATCATGTTCCATTTAGTAGAAAATTGTAGATTCTGATGGGGTATTAATAAAAATGGATACTAACTTACAGGGCCATTGAAAAAGAGTCAGGTGGTAGGAATCAAATTTCTAATGTTGATGGCAACCCCTATGTACCTTGTCATGTCAACAAAATATCACTTAATTTCCTAGAATCCGCAACTATTGTGACAAAATGCATAGCTACTGAAATAAATGAATAAGGATTGATGGTACCATGGAAAACAAGTCTGAACCATTCACAACTACTGCTCTCTTCTATCCTCTCCAAATTCTGATAATTTAAAAATAAATAAATTATATTGGTATGATTAGAAATACAGTGTGCTAAATACTCTCTACCCATCTCCTTCCAATGACAATACTTCCCATCCTATAGGAGAGGACCAGCAAGTTAACTGAAGATTAAGAGGACAATCCTCCACCATTAAAGTCAATGGAAACTTTGCCATTGAATTCAAGTCTTGGGCCGCTTTTAGACAAGACAAATTTTGACACGAATGGTGAAAAACGTGCATGTTTAATGCTCATTTAAACACCTAAACCATTTCAAATGTACATTTGCCCTGATCGTGTAAACACCAAAACTGTTTTGAATGTGGTTTTGTCTGATTCCAAACTGGTTTTGAGGGGGATGCCAAAACCGGTTTTTAAAAGATTTGCATTATTTAAATGCTCATTTACAAAACCACATTAAAAGAGTCTCATCTAAAAGCACCCTTGGAAAAGGACTGCACATGCACAGAGTGGCCCCAGCAGCCATTTTGCACATGCACAGTGAATTTTTTTTAGCGAAATTCTCATGAGATTCTTGAAAACCTTAGTGTGATGGTGCTGACTGAGATCTCACTAGGGATTCTCAATTCTCACAAAATCAAATAGATTCTTCTTTTTTCAGCCTCGCAAGAATCAAATAGATTCTCATTTCAGCCCTAATTCAGTCTGTGCTGCTGGGGCTGAAAGGGGGCTGTAAGGGGGTTTACCATGCTAACAAGCCTATACTCAACAACCTTTCACACAACACCTGATCATAGGGAGGGCAACACAGACAGCGCTCCACATGCATTCCCTCTCTGTCAGCAGTTTGTGTGAATGAGTTCTAAGTCATTTGACCAAGATCACAGATGAAGTCTCTGACAGAACCTATCATTAGGCCACTTTCAGACCTTCTCCCCCGTGCATATTCTGGCTGTGGGAGGGAATGCGCAGACAGGATGTGCGTGGGGATTGGCCGGTCTAAAAGCCCCCCTGTGTGGCTTTGCCAACAAACACAAGCAGGGATGCAGAGCTGGATTTCCTGCTGGTAAAGCCGTGCGGGGGGACTTTCAGACTGGTGGCACCCCGCACATATCCTGCTGGCTGCGCATTCCCTCCCGCAGCCAAAATATGCACGCGTGGGAGGGGGAGGGAGGTCTGAAAGTGGCCATGTCTCAGGCTAGCACCCTTACCACTGAAACATAATTATTTTTAGCTTGAGAAAGATAGATTACAGAAGGAGAAATTTATTATAACCTCTCTCTTAAAATATATTTTCAATCTTTGTAACTTTTGAATCTATACGTATATATTCTAGGTGTGGTCAAATCATGAAATTCAGTGAGAATTTTTCCTAAGGAACAATATATATATAAAAAAATGGAATGAAGATCTGTAATGATTTTGAGAACATAAACCATTCCTACATTCACTAATATACAGATATAGATTTTTAAAGCATTTCAGTTTACCTTTAAAAGCTGAAAAAATAGCACAAGGAGGCTAATATTTTAAATTGCCTAAAGGTGTTTAAACTCTGCTAGTATTATATCATAGTGACTTTTTGAAATCAGTTCCTTCAAACAGAGCAAAATTCTGGCAGCAGCTCATTTTCACTAGTAAAACTGTACAATTAGCATTTTATTTCAAAATACTTCAGCAAGAAGTGCAGAGAGTCATTTAACTTTAGGACTAGGAAATGCCTTGGTATGATTTATGGTATGAAATGTAGTAATGTATCTTTGAAATGTGCTAGAACTGTATTTCTCATGTTTTTATTAAGAGATTCCTGCTTGACATTTGACATTTTGATATATATGTTTCTTCACGTTGTCTCATGTTTTCCACATTTGCCATAAGGAAAAAATAAACTTGATACTAATATACACTTATTAGATTAGCTGCCAGGAATGTTAGAACATTTACACATCTTGATGGCAAACAAAAAGAAACTAAGAAAACATTAATAAGTCCAAGTACCGCATTGTGAGACTGCAAAGCAGAGATTTTATCTATTCAAACTATTTATAAGCCTTTTTGCTTTTTGTATCCTATAAGAAAAGTAGAAACTTTAGGTTAGTTTATGAATTTCCTGTCAAATATTGTTACCCAGCTGAGAATTAAACTACACATTTACACAAAGTAGCAGAAGTGATTAGCATGTGTGATGTTAGGCAAACAGGAAAAAATAAAATTTCCAAAGAAACATGTAAAATATTTCTCACATTTCCATTTGCTTTACAACTGCTGTTTTTCAACTTTTTAAAATAAAACAGGAAGCAGCATGTTTAAAGAATCACAGACTTTCAGGAGTTAAGGAACATAGACCTGAACTTCTGACCTCAAACAGAACTTTTGCTATGGTTCAGGAGAAAGCATTTTGAGACTGAGAAGCAGTGGGACAAAACAGAAATATGTCCCCTGCGGTTGATTCAAATGTAATAATGTTGGCTTTAGAAACAAAATGAAATGTAAAGATGATGGAGCCTGCAGATACTCTTCCAACTGATTGAAGTAGGTTAACTCCACTGATATTAGCTGTGGGTATCTAAGTTTTAAACCTTATTTTTATGTATTGATTAATGTTTTGGGGTAAGGTATCAATATGATAAATTTGGCCTTTTTGATATTGTTTAGCTGCTTTTATAGATAAGGTAGTGTTTTCCTTGTCTTTTACGAGATATTTATGTATACTTTTCTGCTGGTTGCGGGTTGTTTGTATTAGTTTTGATGCAATGGTCTTTGACTATGCAAATAAATAGATGATGATGATGATGATGATGATGTTGATGACGATGAAATGAAATGAAATGATAGTTAAATGTTATATGACATTACTTTACTTGGTTGCAACACTATAGAAAAACTAAGTAGGGGCTGATCTAAGGTGCACATAACATGCACACACCAGGTGCATGGTATGCAGACATTGGGCACAGTGTGTGCACGGTACTCGCATGCACTTTGGATTGGGCATTAATTCCTTTGAATTAGCAATCAAATATTTTACTATCCAAAAACTCCATTCTGAAACAGTTTGCTGCCCATGTATCATACTTTACTCAAGACTACAAAGCCAGGAAATGAAAAATTTAGCCATCTCCTTTCCCATCACCCACAGGCACTTGCCTGAATATTACAACTACCACACACTGTAGACCAAACACCCTTTGCTCTGGGTATTTTCAGACGTTACGCTGGCCTGATTCACCACAGTGAATGAAACAACCACCCCCCGTGGCCAAAAGAAGCTCCGAACAGACGTGCTGGCTGATCCCGGCGGAGAATCGGGGAGGGGGTGGGGCCGCGTGTCGCAACGTGCGGCCGCATGGCCCCGCCCCCCCATGCTCCCCCGCCGCCCGCCCACTGGGGAGATGGGCGGGCACCGCGGCCAATGTGGCCGCAGCGCCCGCCCGATTTAACCATGGCCCGGGATCCCGCCGGGGATTCCGGACTGTGGTTGCCGGCCAGATGTTAACTTTTTGTTGGTTCCTGCCGGGAATCTCTTTGACCTCACTTGCGGCAATTGTCCGGCGGGGAGCCCTGGAAGCGTGGTTGAAAGTGACCCATGTGGGAATTGACCGTGGTGAACATCTGGCGGCCGCCAAACAGACGTTCAGGGCGCTTTCGCCCCACCGCGGGATTGACCGTGGTTCACTATGGTTGACTGTGATCTCGTAACATCTGAAAATACCCTCTGTTTCTAGTGCTGTCATTCTTACATCATTCCTAGAGCTGAAATGAATAACTGCTACTATTCGGTATTCAGGCTGGATCCGTGGTATCTGACCATATCTGGAAAGGGCGCAGAGTTTGGATTAATGATTTACCACAATATTGCATATTACCACTTACTGCATTACTGTTTGCCCACAATACCATTCCTATTTACTCCCTCCCTCTCTCTGGACCTGATTTTAGAGTAGTAACAGTAACATTTGATTATGCAGCAATGCAATTATATGGTAATCCAGGAACAGTAATTTGGTAAACCAACTAAGGTTTGTGGTATTATCCAGTAATCTGGTTCGGTGGTTAACCTCCATGGTAACTGGTTCATTACTGAATAACTGCCAAACTAGCAGGAGTACTGGACATTAACTATGGATAATTAGCCAGACACCAGTGCAAAGCACGTGGAAGATCATGTCCTTATCCCTTTTCTATAAGAGAAAGGGAATAATGGATTCATGACTTGGCACCGGGCAGTCTCTCTCTTGGCTAACAATTCCAAAATGGGAGAGGTTATACATAAGTAGTATAGGAGAAACTGAGATGGGGCCCATGAGACAAAGATAAACTCTCCTCCACTCATCACCCTTCCCAACATAGCTTCCACCTTCTAGTAATTGGCAAGAAAGCAGTCCCCTACAACCACATCCTTCCAGCTCCTGACCAATACTTCAAATCCCAAACTTCCAACATTCACAAATAAGGCTCCAAAACCATGAGCTAGATTTTTAAATCACATGATTTAAAATGAATTTGTTTAAAAAAAAATTGTCTTGTGTTTATTTGAGCTTGCAACAATCCCTTGATTACATTTTTGAGCTTTCTCCCCCTGCAACCAAGGGGACTGAAAACTTCCTTTTAAAAATAATAAATGAAGCTAAGAGTGTTATGATTTCAGGAGCAGTGGGTTAAAGGAAATCAGGACATATCCTGAGAGTCATGATAAAATTAAGAGAATTGTTGCAATATAAACAACAAACTGGACTTTAAAAACACCTTCTACAGCCCATCAAAGTTAGAAACACTGTTTTTTCTCTGGGAACATATAAAAAGATAGATTTCCCCGAGTGATAGTCACAATTTAAACAAAAGTATATACTGATATATATTGAGGTTTTCATTTTCTGAAGCACTCTCGCTGCTTTTCAAATCTACAAGTCAGATAAAGGGTTCCGTTTACATTACAGTGGCACACTTGAAATGACTATGGTGAATTTTCTTGTTCTAATTTCCCACCTGATTCTCTTTCTAAGTATTTTTGACAGTATTCTGTGAGGGAAAACATGCTGAAATGAATTCCCTTTTAATATTTGACTGAAAGCAGGCAGCTTTACAATAAAAAGAAATGTGACTGCTCGGTCACTGGATCCATCATAGGGTCAGCCTGGAGAGAATAAACTTATATTACTGAAACAATAGTGAGCTAAGCTAAGTTTTTCAAGGTGAGGGATGTTGGAAAATCTAAGAAAATAATAAAAGCATTATCTTTCTAATGAAGCTATCAAAATAACTAGCAATATACAGGTCTGTGGGAGTATTTTCTTTCCCCAGTACAGGAGTGTCTTTCATTTGTAGCCTGAAACTATGACTGATGTTTTCCTATGTATATTTAATTTCCTACTTGAATTGAAAGTTTTGCTTCAAAGTTAATTAAAAGTACACTTTTAACCAAAGTTTCACTATGAAGGTGGCGCAGGGAATTCATAGGCAATGTGTACAATAGAAACGGAATAGAAGTTCTCTAATGTGAATCATATTTCAGATTCACTGTATGGAAAGATGTCTTACTGTCACATTTAGAATTCTCAGAAATCACATTACATGCTTTCCTTATTCAGGGCCAAACACTTCAGTAAAGTCAGTGGGACTTTTGGCTGAGTAAAGACTATACAATTAGTCTTAAAGTCTTAAAGATGTCTTCAGGCTTCTTTTAAAAATATGATAGTGATTTATTGAAAAGTGCAGTGGATAATCTTTTATAGGAGCACAGTAAAAATTTGCAAGTAGATGCAACAACACAACTGAAATGATATGCATTCCAGAGGGACATTTTATTCTACATACATATTCAGGGCATGAAATAACGTTAATGTTCCAGTTCCTTTGGGCCTGTGGCAGGAAATATCAACAGTACCTAGGCCCCATGAAATCCTACTGGATAACAAATTAGAATACTTAATATGATTACACATCCTGCATAGAAAAATATGAGCAAATTTCTAGTTCGGCATTTTACATTAGCTCTTTTAGTTCGTTAGTTCTTTTAGTACATTTTAGTTCTTTGTGTTGAAAGTAAGCTGCATACATTATTTGGCACCTACATGCATTCAAAATGGAGTGCGAATCATAGTGATTGTGGACCCATGCAAAAAAAGGCTTCTGCCTGAGTAAATGCATTTCTTGGAGAATCCTTTAATAATTGTTGTTTTATAAATTGCTTATGGTAGCTCTTTCTACATAACAGACAGATATTATCCCTTACTATAAATAAAATACTGATAATTTATCTGGATATTTTTGTCTACTTAGCTCAGTGTAACTCGCATTCCTCATGAGCTTGAATGGCAACCCTTTTTGGCCCTGAAGTTGTAAAGGAAAATTGAAGGATCTGTCTGTTGAAATGTGAACCACGGATACAACTTTAAACATAAATGGAACAATAGAGTGTTTGCAAAGCAAATACTACAAAATACACAATGTTCCAAAGATTGGAAAGCATGGAGAACAATAAGACAGAAGTTGTGTCTTTGGAAATGGAGGGCTTAATTTATGGGCAACGTATTCTTTATGAAAGGTGAGTTTTCATGTGGTTTTTAAGGGAAGTGTAACATCGTACTTGTTGCTGACATAAAACTTATTCATCTGCATTGATTTTTGGAGGATATAATGGGATTCCAAGGACCATAAACCTCCCTTCTTCCATGTACTTGATTCCTATTTATGTCAGTGGGAACGGTATATGTACAACAGGGGCATCACATTATTCCTTATGTTTGTCAGGTGTTTAAGGCCAGGACTCATACACAGAAAAATGATATATGAAAGGAAACCTTTCCAAAAATGCCTGTAACTGAGTGTAAGAGTTACAGCTGCCGTCAGTAATTTCCAGTTACCACAACCAGGATTTTCACAGAAGATAGCTCAGGAAGACTCTGATTACTGCTGTTTCAGGACAAATGAATTTTCTTAGAAACCAAATCAAGAAAGTGTGTCAGTGTATTTGGGACTTAGGTTGTTCAGGATGTTTCATAGTTTCAGACAGTTTTTGACAGAATTTGAACTCCCAGTTCAGAGTCCAACATGCTCTGGAGTCTGGACCACACTAGCTTCTCTCTCCCCCTTTGCCATCCTCCTGCTTATTATTATTATTATTATTTATTATAATTAGATAATATAATTAGATAATAATATTATAATTAGATAATAATAATTATTATTATTTATTTATTATAATTAGAGACTGGTTCCTACTCGGAGGAGTGCGAGGTCCTTCCAGATTCAAACCCTGGTCCCTGGGTCTTTGGCACAGCCACCTACACTTCAGCAGAGCTACACCCAGCATCTGCTCCTCCAGGCTGTGAGACCTGACCTCCAGCAACATGCCCCCAGCTCACATTGGCAGGCCTACTGCATAAATGAGCATGTCTGGAAGTAGTAGATTGACATCCAAGCTTTAACACTGCTTCGGCCTCAGACTCGCTGACCCCCTGGCCTTGATGTTGATGTTGGACCCTTTGGAACCCGACTGGACTGGACCTGAACCCCACCCTTGCATTGCCCTGTGAGTTGCTGCTTATACCTGATTGATCTATCAGCTTCTGATTCTGCTTGGCCCCCGACAACCACCATCGGAAGGTTCCTGGAGTTGTCCCAGTGGCTACCAACAAACTGAGTACCCTGGCCCCAAAGCTAGGCCCTGACCATTACTCAGGCCACGTTATCTCCACTGCTCCCTCATGAACCCAGAAGAGCAAGTGGGTATCTGTCAGATGGTGCAGGCCTTGCAACAGCAGGTAGCCCAGCTGCAGACTGAGCCCTCTGTATCCACGTGGAATGTCCTAGTCCTCCCTCCCTCCCCATCCCTGAATAGGATACCAAAGTCATGGGGATCAGGGCTTTCTGAACCAATGTTGCCTTCTGTTTTCACTAGTCTCACAGCTACCTCACAGACTGCATCAAGGTGATACTGCTCATCAGCCTGCTGTTTGGGAAAGCTCTTGTTCAAGCAGAACAGCCCATTGTTAAAAGACTGAGGCCTTTGTGAGGGAATTCACTTCGCTTTTTGATTACCCTTATCAGGCCCACTCTGCAGATGCAGCTCTACAGATGGCAAAACTGGACTTATGGTTGGCCTATAATCTAATAAGGGTGTGGGTAAGGTTGTGAGTGAAAAACAGATTTTCAGTTGCAGTACAGACATTTCGAACAAGTTATGCCTTTTGGCCTCTGCAATGCCCCTGATACTTTTCAACACTTTATGAATGATGTCTTCAGAGATAAAATTGAACAGTTTATGGTGGTGTACCTAGATGACATCCTGATTTTCTCAGAAACTCTGTACCTTCATTTGCAACATGTTCAACATGTGTTGTAGCAGCTTTGCCACCACTGACGACTATACACCAAGTTAGAAGAATTTGCGTTCCACCAGCCTTCCATGTAATTTTTGGGCTACATTATCTCCCCTGCTGGTATCCAGATGAATCCTCACAAGGTAGCACTGATCCTAGAATGGGAAACCATGAAAATGGCAAAGGGTACACAGAGATTCATAGGTTTCACGAATTATTACTACTGAAATCTCTGTGAGTGATCTTGCCCTGTACATCACACCGAACCTAATCCCAAACCCTGTGGATTCTGCGCGTGCATGCGCACAATTTCTGCGGAGCACGACGTGCCTGCAATAGGGATCTGTGCAGCTTGTTCGTGGCTGCGCGCCTGTGAGGCTGTGTGCATGCATGGCTGCGCACGCAATCCCCAGGGTTTGGTATCAGGCTCACTCACAACTTAAGACAACAGCATGAGGTGCCACTGTGTTATGGTAGTCCAGTAAAGAACATTTCAGACTGAATAGCTCCAAATTAGTGAATCCATAGCAGATATCATTACAAGCTGAACAATGATTTGATGCTGTACTTCATTCCAAGCATAGGAATATTATAGTAAATGATTAAAAAAGGAATGGGGAACTGCTAGTCTGTGGACCAAATGCAGCCCTCTGGTAGTTTTTATTTGGTCCCTTTCCAATTTCTGGATGTGGCCCACTGATTGAACCATTACCCTCAAACACCAAAGGTGAACACTCAGGAGAAAGGGAGCAACAAGAAGGGTAGGCACTTGAGGATAGGATGGTTCTGAGTTGGAAACATGATCTGGACCCTTCTCACGTTCTAGAAGTGCCCTTCATACTCCCACTCCTCAATTCCAATCCTGCCCACAGAACTGTACTGATTTTCAAAGTGGTTCCCAGGAGGAAAATGTTCCCCAACTAAAGTTGAAACAACAACAGCAACAACAAAGCGGGATTGTGTCTTATATAATATACTGTTATTAGAAAATATTTACTGCACAAATACAGTCAAAGGTTCTTAATGAATCACATCACATATTCCAAATAATATACACAATATCAATAAAATATTTTTAATCAGAAATGCTGCATCATCATGGGCAAATTTCAGAACGAAAGTCCATATCTTGTTGATTGTCCAAATAATCCAAACAATTCAAGCCTGTTGACATGTTTCGACCCGAAGGTCTTCTTCAGAACTTCTTTTCAAATTACAATTTTCTAGAACACAATATATTGATACATCATGTATATCCGGACAAATGTAATCATATAAACTCCAGTGATTTCATATATAAATTCTAAAGTGAGAACTAAACCAATGATATTTAAATTATACATTCAAAAACAAATTCAGTGCAGGAATATTGTATATGTTTTATAAATCTGCATGTGCAATAACAAATATATAATGATAGCTGATAAAATGTAACCTAAAAGAACAAAATCAAGTTCAAACTCACCAAATTCTTGTGATGAAAAACCAACAATCGCATAAACCAAATACTCTCCTCACCTACTGAACCCAATGAAAACCAAAACAAATGACTAAAAATACAATATAAAATAATCATGAACTAACATCATCAGTGTCAATTGAAAACTGCTCACAAACCATCTAGGACTAAAATCTAGTCCTATCTGCTAATAAACAATCCTTATTCCAAAAGGAGCTATGAATTCCAAGGAACTCAAATTATGAAGCTCAGGAGCAGGGAGTGAAGTGAGGTTTGAGAGGAGTTTGCTCCAAAAGAAGCTATAAATTCAAAGGAACTCAAAAATACTCAAAATACTTCTAAGTTCTCTGAAATGAAATCTGAACCTATCTACCACAAACCTTACTCCAAAAGAAGCTATAAATTCTAAGAAACTCAAAATCACTCAATTACTTATACCTTCATGAAAATGAACTCCACCACATTGAACCCCTCAATGGGTCACCATCTCCAAAATCTAAACCCTGCAAAGAGTAGATAAAAAATTACTATTTCAAGGCAATATGTAAACCAGAGCCAACAAAAGTTGCTTCCTTTAAAAAAAAACTTTATTAAAACAAAATGTTGAAACCAACATACATACCTCTGCTCTTCCTGACAGAACAACTCTCAGGGACTGAACTCCTCTGCCTGAAGACTCTTCCCAAATAATTTAGGCAACCACCTGTAACTGCTGATGTTGCCCTTATACACTCAATTCAATTAGGGCACCGAAATCAATGTCTCACACCTGAAGCAAATTACTAGCCTTCAGGTCTATTATGGATCTGTATTCCAAATTCCCAAACAACTGAAAATCAAAATACCTGGAGTAGTTCCTATCAACAGTAAAAATCTTTCAGGTCAAAATATGTCAAGAAGCTTGAATTATTTGGACAATCAACAAGATATGGACTTTCCTTTTGAAATTTGCCCATGATGATGCAGCATTTCTGATTAGAAATATTTTATTGATATTGTGTATATTATTTGGAATATGTGATGTGATTCATTAAGAACCTTTGACTGTATTTGTGCAGTAAATATTTTCTAATAACAGTATATGATAGATAGATAGATAGATAGATAGATAGATAGATAGATGATGTTTATTTACGACCCATTTGGGTCAAATTTCACATAAAAATACAAAGATACAAAGGAATAATACTGCAATCTTATTAAAAAATAAACGTATAAAACAATAATAAAAATTATACATATTAATAATATGACTTTTCAATCAAATCGACTGCGTGAAAAAAATTACCACTCAAAATTCCACACAACCTGGTTTACTCTTAACATCGTTTTTAGTCATTTTGACCTTCAATAAACCTCTGTTTTAAACTCCCATAAACTTCCTGTATAAATAGTCCCATCCTTCTTGTCATTAAGTAACCTAAGTTCTCCATCTCTTACAGACATAAAATGCTGTATTATAAGTGAGGTAAATCCAGAATTTTAAGTTATAGTTGTTTCTTATTAACCTGCGTTTTCCTTTTTATCTGGGCTGCACACAAAAACTTTGCAAGATGGTATACAGACTTCAATGTAAGTTCCTGAAAGAGTTGAGCCGTCCTCTCATGTGAGGATGATTTATCCCCATTCACCCACGGGGCCAGCCATTTTGCTCTTTCAACAGTATACCAGGGACATTCCCACAAAAGATGCGGGATATCCTCCACCTTCTGCTGAGTACATGGACATAGCCTTTGGGCTAGAGGAATCTTTTGCCAACGTCCCTCCTGAACACTGGATTCCAACTGAGAGAATCTCATACGTATTATTGCTAATCTTAGATGGGATTGGGGGATCTGTAGGTAAAGGCCTGACATTGTTGGTACAAATCTATATTGGTTTAGGGGCATATATGTTAACTCGGCCACCCTAGCTTTATCCTCCTGAAAGGCTATATCCTTCAGGCGGACCGTAATCTGCTCCTTATCATCCATAGTTGGAATACGATCAAAACATTCCCCCATGTACCCAAGTCCAATTTTCAGCAATTTCAATCTTATATCATGGACCCAGGAATATCTAGCTCTTGAATTTCCTTCCATTTCCAGGAATATCCTCTTGGGAATACAATTAGGGGAGAGGGTCCTAAGCTTCAGCCAGTATGAGAAGGCTTGCTGCCTAGCCTTGACAGCCACATTTAGTATCCCTAGCTCTTGTCTCACCAGTGCTCTCGGGGTTGAGGTTTGTATCCCCATGAGTTTTTTCAGAAAGGCTGCCTGAGCTACCTCAACAGTTTTACCAGCCCCTGATCTAACCCCCACAACTCTGCTCCATACAGAAGAGTGGCATCTAGTTTGACCTTTGCCACTCTCAGAGCTTCAAGGCAAGGTCGTTTGCCACAATTCCCGAAAAACTTCAAAATTCCACCTGGGGCCTGCTCAGCCTTCAACCTTGCCCTGGCCAGATGTGATCTCCATGAGAGTGTTGCATCAAATGTTATCCCCAGATAGGTATATGATGTAACCATTTCGAGTTTTTCTTTTCCTATTACCCATCAGTGTCCCTTAGTCGTTCCAATGGACAGTATATTATATAAAACACAATCCCTCTTTGTTGTTGCTGTTGTTGTTTTTGTACATTTACTGGCTTTGTTTAGAGGGTTGTTTAGAGGGTTTGAGATAAAATCCCCTTTTGTTTCTGTATATCCCCAACTAAAGCTGAACTGCTAACAGTTGGATTTGCAGTAACATTGTATCCAGTTTCTCTGAAATTCATAAGGTCTTGCCCTCTGGAAATTTGTTTCCCACTACACCCTCCTTTCATGTTTGCCATTTTACTGTATCAATTGATTCTTGGTCTTTAACATTGTCAGCAATGCTTTTTAGCCTCACTGTGTTTAAATGTTTGAAACATCAATGACTGTTTTTCTACACTTCCCTCGCATTGGATTGTTTTCATTTATATCTATCTTGCTTTTGCTCAGTCTATAGTTCTGACTTCTTATAGGCCTGAGGAAGAGTCCTGTGTGGTCCAAAAGTCTGCAAACTCTCAGCAAGAGTAGTTGGTCCAATAAAATGCCAGTATCTGGCCTTTTCAGGCCTATTTTTCATGGCTACAATACCCTGGCTTCCCACCCTGGCTTCCTCAGCAGTCAGTCCCCAAAGCGCCATGAACTGAATCCGCCCTGGTCCAGGCAAGCCCCTTCACCAGCAGAACTGCAGGAGGAGGAGGAGGAGGAGGAAGAGGGTGAAGAAAACATCCCAGCGCCATTCCCCCCACTAAAGAGAGCATGCCCAGCTGTAAAAAGGGGAAGGTGCTGGAGGAAATGAAAAAAAAGAAATACAGTTGAAGAAGAAAAAATAATAAAGGCAGTTCAAAAAGCACTTTTAATAAATAAACAAAACAAATCAACGTTAAATTAAAGTTAAAATCAAGTTTTTTAAGGAATCTTTGGGGTGGGCCATAGCTCAGGTGGTAGAGTGCATGCGTTACATGTATAAGCTCCCAAGTTCAATCTCCGGCATCTCCGATTCAGGATCTCTGGTAGCACGCCTGAGTGAGGCCTCTGCCAGGGATCCTGGAGGGTCTCAGGCAGCATGTCTGAGTGAGGCCTCTGCTAGAGACCCTGGAGAGACATGCAACCCTGCTGCCATGTCAGGTTGTGACAATACTGGGCTAAGGTGGACCATTGGTCTGACTCAGTTAGGCAGCTCCTTCTAGCCTAAGGTTAATTACACGTTTTTTTGCAAAATAAAGTTGTTTTACTTTTCCACACTCCATGGTTTCCATGCTTACTCTGGGAAAGTTGGGCCGGATGGAGGCGGCCATCGAGCGGTTCCTGGAACAGGCGGAAGCGTGGGACATGCGACTCCAGGCCGAGGTGTGCCTGGAGCGGAGGCGGGAGTGCCGGGAGCACAGCAGACAGGTGGAAGCACTCGGGCAGCTAGCGCAGGCCATCACAGGGATGGTGCGGGAGCATTCCGCCAAAATGGACAGGTCCCATGATATTGGGACCTCCTTGCTCCTGCACGTGGGCACCATGTGTGCCTATGTGATGGCAACCGCCCCTCCAGGCACCCTGCCTTCCCAGGGCGCCATGCCGGGCCCCTCGGCACCCCCACCCCATCCCTGCTCTGCAACTTCCCCTGTGGAGGGGCGGAGGATCTCTATGTGGGTGCCATCCACAGCTCCCATGCAGTTGGGGAAGCCTCCTGCCGTAAATCCTGCCATCATGGCCCCCTGGTCCACCAGCTGGATCGTTCTGTCCAGAAGCACGCCCTCCACAGCCTTGCACACATCCCAGAGGATACAGGCAACGGTGCTCAGGCCTACCCCGAAGTGCAGGGAGACAGACTGGCAGGAGTCGGGCGTAGCTAGGGCCCAGACCCCTATAGCCACCTGCTGGACCATGGGGATGTGGGTCCGCATGGGGGTGTGCTGTCGCTCAAGCCAGGGCATAAGGAGCTCGGGGAGCCGGAGCAGGGTGAGCTTGTCCAGGGTGGGCCCTCGTCCCACTGGGCCAGCGCCCTGGCCCACCACCCCTGTGTCCGCTCAGCGACCCATATCTGCCTGTCGATGGGCATAGCGAGCAGGGCTGTCCGGCGCATGGTCTCCCTCCCCCATTGGAGGCGCCCGGCTGCCTCGCGGATTGTCGCAGGCCAGGTTCGGCCCTGGCTCACAGCCTACTGGTCTGCCCCGAGCTCCTGGGGCCCCCCATTCCGGGACTACCTGTGTTGCTGTGGGGGTGCCCGTGCGGACGGTTCGGCTGTGGGGGTTGTGGTTGCTGTTGCCAGTGTCCTGCCCTGCCCCTGTGCCCTCCCCCCCTCTTTCCTGTTCCACCTCCCCCTGAGCCCGGTGTGCCTTGTGTGTTGTCAGGGCACCCATGTCCCCTCTTCCCTTCCATTCTTGCATGTGTGTGTGTTTGCCCGGACGTGTGCTTGTGCTGTGTGTTCCACCGTGCCCCCGCTGTCTGTGTGCCTGTTGTGTGTGGTACCTGGCCGGCTCTTCTCCCTCTCCCTTCCCGTTTCCCTTGTGTGGGCGTTCCCTTTTGTGCCTTTTGACTTCGTTTGCCCTCAGGCGGCCATGTCTGTGTCCCGCCCCTGCCCGGTGGATTGTGGGTGTTTTGACCACAGCCGGGAATTGGCGTCATATCTGTTGCGCTGCCCCGGGCCGTGATCTGCCGGCCCGATTCCCTGCTGTGGTCCCGGTCCCATCACGTCTGCTCGGGGCTTTTATTCACCCCGGGGGGTGGTGTTTCGGTTCATCCCCGCCAGGAATCCATTGTGGTGACCCGGCCACCCGTAACGTCTGAAATCACCCTCTGGGGACACAAGTTCCAAAAAATACTTTTCAGTTTGAAGAGTGCCTATTATGATGAGGCTAGTGCTGACACAAAGGTCAGGGGTTTTAAAGTCTATAAGTTCTATTTTTATTAAGTGAGATTCTAGGAGAGAGATTAGTCATATGTTTGGCTTGCTGTGGTTTTGTTCAACTGCTTAAAGTCCCTCATTTTTTCCTTCTTTTTTTTTCAGATGAGCAATTTAACCGGGTGCTCTAACTTCTGTACTGCACCTAGAAAGTGCACAGTGCCACTGAATTTCTCTCTGGCTTTTGTAGTCATTCTTTTTCATTTACACTATGGAATATTTGAAGAGGATTTTATTTGTAAGTCTTCTGAATGTCAGTATATTAGTCATAATAATTGTAAAACACAGGTTAGAATAAGCTTCTGTGCCAATAATACCAAGTAAGACTTATATTAAAAGAATACAAGGTCATGGGGAAAAAAAAAAATCTTAGAGTAAGCTCTCTCACAGACTAATCCTTACAGCACTCTGCTGATGCAAGCACCATTGAAGGGAATGGAGATTGTGCTAGTCAAGGGCTTTGAAGATCAGCATCTTAAACAGTAGTAGACAAAATATAAGCCTATCTAACTACTTCATTAGATGTACACAGATGAAGGGACTGAATCACATAAGTCAAATGAGAATAAATAGATGCAGATTCATCTGTAAGACTCTCCTGTGAGATTTATACCACCCTGGTGCACCCCAGCAAGCTGCATAACAATCACCTCAAACTAATATATCACATTCTGGTTTTATTGCTTTGACTTCAGTTTGATATTAGCTCCTGAAATATATTTTTTTATGTCAAAGGTTTATACACTGTGATGTCAGAATACATAATTGAAAAGTTGAAAACCAAACCAAACCAAACACTGTAGTCTCGCACCCTGGCCCCTACAATCTCGGGTTACCCCCCCAGGGTTACTGTTCTATTCAAGCACCGCTCACCTCTCAGTTCAGTCCCATTCTCCACCCAGTCACTCTCCTCTCTGGGTTCCATCAACTTGCTCCAGGATTAAGGTCAAGGTACTACCCACTGATCTTAGTTCAAGCTGCATCCTAGGTAAGTCTCCCTGTTATTCTCTGTCTCCTCTGTTGGCGGGGAATCAAGACAGCCCACCTTGGTGGCTGCCTCAGCTCCAGCCCTCTTGTGTGAGCCTCCCACTTTCTCCCAAGCTGTAGCGTGGGTCTGCTCTCAGCAGCTCCTGCAGCCTCTGGTGTGCCACTGGCCCTGCCGCTCTCATTGGCTAACCCCAGCGAACCAGCCCCCACCCCCCGTCTGATCTTTGTTGGGCTGTCTTCACTTTCTTTCCAGCACCTGCAAAAGCCGACTCCCATCTACCACCCCAAAGCCCTCTTCACATGGCCTGAAAACTGTATGGAGGCTGCAGCTAGTGCAGAATGTGACAGGGGTGGGTCACTGGAAGCAGATAACACCAGTGCTTCAGAGTTTGCACTAGCTGCCAATAGCATTCTGGTCACAATTCAGTATTCTGGTTTTGACCTATAAAGCCCTAAAGAGCCTGGGTCCTACATATCTGAAGGACCACCTTCCTCCTTATGTCCCTCAGCAGCTCCTAAAATAAGCTGAGAGCGCCTTCTTGCAAGTTCCATCATTGGTCGACATCCATACAACCCGGGCACACAGAGAGGCATTCTCATTCACTGCTCCACAGCTTTGTAATTTCAATTCCCCTGGAGGCTGACCTAAGCCTTAGTTTGAGTGTCTTCAGAAGCAATGTAAGACCTATTTTTCCAGGTAGGCAGGGGCTTCAGGGGGAGGGTGTATTGCTAGTATTGTATGGGTTTTATTTTGTATTTTATATATTTTTAATTATGGGAGCTGCCCTGAGCCTCAGGGGATAGAGTGGAATAAAAATCAAAATAAATAAATAAATCAGCATTCCTGTTCTGAAATAAAAGTACATTATTTATTTTTATTTACTGAAGACCCATCTCTTCCGCTCTGCCCTCCCTGACTCTACACTCCCCTCACCCAACTCCTGCTGATACCCTCCATCCAATACAATCTGTTACCTGAGGTCTGTGTACTCATATCCTCACCACACATACCAGCCAACTATCATTCTCAATGTAACTAAGCCAAGAACGTGCACCTGAGACCTCACACCTTCGTGAATGTTACACTCCTTGTCTCTCCCTCTGTTCTCCTTCCTTAGTCCCCCCGCCCCCATCTCTCAGATTATAAGCCCTAGGGCAGGGACCGTGTCTATTCTATTACTTTGTAAAGCACCAGGTACATTGCTTGTGCTATATAAATGCTCACTAATAATAATAATAATAATAATAATAATCTTGTTACGTTTGGGTAACTCCTAGCAACTGAATTTTCTTGTAAGGTGAACCTTGCCAATACCAAGAAGACAAGCAAAATCAGAAAAAAGGGAAGGAGAAAGGGAGAAAGAGACCCCCCATACCACCTACCTCCCCACTGTAATGATGTGTCCACTGTCCATAAGTAGTCCTGTATTGCAAATTCTAAACAGAGTGATTTCTAGCAGCAACTAAATGCAAAAGAAATCTCCCACCACTGAAAGAAAATATAACTCACATAAATGATTCCAAAACCTTTTAAAATTAAATTTAATCTCCATGTACTATCAATTAAATTTTCATCCAGATTTCCATTATATTAACATTCCCAGCACGCCCTGGACTATGATTTGAATTTTGGCATCACATCTGCAGCAGAAATCTTTCAGATTACCATTAAGGAAACATTGTCAGGTTTAAATGGAAAGCTGAATGACAGTGATGATATTTTAGTACATGGAAAAAAAATACAAGCTTAATAGGATACCAGATTGGAGGCCATCTTTCAAAAACAGAAAGAACAAATTGTCCCTACAGGAAACAAAATATGATTATAACAATTGAACACTTGATTTTATAGTCATGCTTTTCTCAGGAAAGGGAGTGTTAGCTGATACACTGTAAGTGCTGGACATAATAGAAGCCCCTGAACTACAGAACAATATAAAGGTAAAGAACAATTACTGTGGTCTTTTTATTAACAGTCCAACTTTTAAAGTAATTTTTTTAAAAAATAAGATAAAATAAAATCAGTCATTAAAATGGAGAAAAAGACATCAAAAGGCCCTGAACATACTAAAAACAACAGGGAACCATGATTGCATTTTGTCATCTTTTTACATTTAGAACTCTCAGAATGTCCATGCTTATGTGAGACTATGCAGGAACAAGCTAAAGAAAGTATAATGTATAGGATTTGTTCCAATGTTAATAAAATATGAAAACTGGAAGAAAGATGAAGACGAAAGAAAGACCTTTAGCCAGAGAGCTGAAATTAGAATATGGTAGAAGAAATGGGTTTGAAACTCAGACCACATTCACACATGCTGGTCCAGTCCGGTCCATGCAGATTTTGGCTCTGGAAGAGAATCTGGAAGCCAAAACACACATGGGGTTTGGCAAAAGCCCCCCACCCCCCGTGTGGCTTTACTGGTGATCACCTGGAAGAGTGCAGAGTCTGCTCTGCACTCTTCTGGGTGATCACCAGCAAAGACGCGTTGGGGGAGGCGCTCTTCCACGGGCCAAACCACACGCATGTTTTGGCTTCCGGATTCTGTCCCGGAGCCAAAATCTGCACGGACCGGTCCGGACCGGCAGGTGTGAATGTGGTCTAAGACCCTGTAGAGAAACCCAGTCAGTATTTGGATGCATTCCCATCAGAGCGTTGTAATATTAATTATGAATGAAAATCAAATGCTGATGTCTGTGATAAAGAGAAAAGAAAGACTAGAACAGAGCACTGTAAAGAGTGCCCAATAAAGCAATTTAGAAAGTTTTCAGAAAGCTGCTTTTCCCTGTAATCAATCATTTAAAATACTACAGTCATACAAAGATTTATTTTAACAGGCACGATTTAAATGCTTCAGCTGAAATGTACTTTCTGTGTGTCTCATTAACATACATATCCTATGGATATAGAAATATATCATTAGACACAACAGGATTTATAATATGCAAATATACATGAGAAAACGGAATATGGACAAGAATATTTTATTTTCTTTAGTCTTGTAAATGAATTAAGTGACAATCACCTGTGATCCTGAGGGAAGACTGACACTAGAAAGCAAATACACTTTTTGTCAGGCCTTGGCACAACTATTTTACATAGACAGATAAAGATATGAAATAAAACAGTGACTATACTACAAGCAAATTTCACCAGTGGACAGAAACATTTCTGCGATTTTGGTATGAATAGCTTACATTTGTTTTACCAGATTACCTTATTTATTAACATCTTTAAAAAATGTATAGTGCCTACAGTTCATATCACATATAAATGCCTGTCACATTATAGAGCAGAAATAGCGACTCTATAATTAAGGCAAGTTGGAGTTCTCCATTGAAACCCACATCTTTGACACTGGAGTTTTGTAGGGATGGGCGAACAGAACCGAGTTCGAAAATTCAGTTCGGTTTGAAAATCAAGTTTGGTTCGGAAGTTCAGTTCAGTCGACCGAACTGGTCGAGTTCGGTCCGAACTCCGAACCGTGTTCGCCCATCCCTAGAGTTTTGGTATTCACAATGGATGAAAACAGAAGGGCTAAGTCGAGAAGTAGCAGTGGACATGGTCCAAACATGGTGCCAAACAGCTGTCTGCGCAGCCTGGGCAGCAGAAGGGCTGCAACAAACATGCAGGCTGCAAGCGGGCAGTCCCATCCTCACGTCACTCCCAGCACCCCACCCCCTGCCATGATGGGCAGCCATGGCTGCCAATGACAGACGGCCGTGGAGGACCTGATTCAGGTCATGTCTGCCGAGCCACAGCAGATGTGATAGCCCACCATGGCCTGCTTTGGTCCAGTCAGGTGGATCTTACCCTGGGCTGTGACCTGGAGATATTCTGGGGCAGAGAGCTCGGGCTAGCCACCGACACGGCCTGAGCAATCCCAGGCCAACATCTGGCAGTGCAAAAACAGGTGTGCCAGTGGCCCACAGGACACAGTGGACCTATGGAGCTACTGTCATGTCTGTTTTTACCCAATATTAGAAAACTATGGAGGTCAAGGTTTCCCAAATTTGTTTCTAAAATTACATTTACCAATCCATGCTATCAAAGTAAGTGGCCTTATTTCTGAATGTGGAGAGCACACAACAGTCTCTACTCATATACAGGGACACTGGGAGGCATTCAGCAGTTGTTCGGTCCTTTTTATTGTCCAGGAGTGCATTTCTCGAGGTCCCCCTGGTATCCCAGGGGGCTATGATGGAGAGGGTGTTCTTTGTGGTTGCCCTACGGCTATGGAACTCCCTCCTGGCAGAGGGTTGGGTGGCTCCGGACCTTCCCTCCTTCCAACGTCGATGTAAGTCTTGGCAAGGGGGATGGGTGAGGGTGGGTTTCATTATTTTTCTGTTGGGGGATATGGGTGGGGTTTTATATATTTTATTGTATTTTGATATTTTCCCCAAGTGTGGGAAAACTGTGCTTCCTTCTTTTTGGTCCCTGTTTGTTTCCCCATTTTTGATATTGTTTTATGATGGATTTTATATTTATTATGTTTTTATATTGTAAACCCCCCTGGGCTGCCTTGGCAGGAAAGGCAGGGTAATAAATGGCATAAATAAATAAATAAATAAATA
>QEPC01000241.1:737544-751506 GCA_003113815.1 Sphenodon punctatus | reverse complement strand
ACACACATGGGGTTTGGCAAAAGCCCCCCACCCCCCGTGTGGCTTTACTGGTGATCACCTGGAAGAGTGCAGAGTCTGCTCTGCACTCTTCTGGGTGATCACCAGCAAAGACGCGTTGGGGGAGGCGCTCTTCCACGGGCCAAACCCTGTCTCTTATACACATCTAGATGTGTATAAGAGACAGGCCCAGCTCCCCTCACTGACCCTGCAGTGTGGCAGCTGTGCTTGTCTGCCATGGGGCCACGTGGGTATTGGCCCCCACAGTTTGTGTGCTGTACCCAATGCTAGCAAGAGTTTAGTGTAAGTCTATTGGACCTAATGCATTTATTTGGTTTCTTGGGGAGGCCACTGAAGCCAGTCCCCTAATGACAGAATCCATTCTCACAACAAGTCTGCATTAAGACAGGATACCTGAAATTCTTGCTTTTGCTGGAAGCGAGAAGGTTAATTCAATCCACAAAGGGGACTGGATTAGCCTGGGATAAAGCAGCATCAGATGGATGACATGCTCCCCACTTGATTTCCATAATGAAATAAACCAGATCTGTCAGAAACAGTGTGACAAAGAGCATTTGCCTTAGTTTATTCCTGCAGCCAGATCCAAACCCAATGGGGTCCAACTTAGAGAATCTGGTTTGGGCTGTGTTGTGTGTAATTTTGACCCAGTCAGTTAGGTATGTATTTGGCTGGATTGGCAAACCACCAACCAGGCAAACCAACTGGGAGTAGCCCTGCCCCCCCCCCCATACAGGGGGTGGGGCAAAATGCAAATGGGGGGAAGAGGTACTAAAGCCAATTGCTCCAACATCCTCTCCCCTTTGCTCAGAAGCACCAAGACTGGTAGTCTGCAAAGTACAGGCCTACATTGCAAAGGGGAGGAAGTACTGAAACAAGTCACTCCAAATTCCCTTCTCTTTTTATCCTTGTCTCTTACAGAGTAATAATAAATAATAATAATAATAATAATAATAGCTTTATTCGGCGTGGCCATAGGCCATTGTCTTTACACAGACTTACAGAGTACCATGACATCATGGAATGCTCCATGGGGCCACTCCTGCTGATTACTTAGGCCAGGTCAGGGTCAAGAAGAGTCTGAATACTCAGGCCTGATGCAGCCAGGGTTGTGTAGGGCTGTATATTTTGCCCGGTTCCATCATCCCCCAAAGTGCTCTGACCTTGTGGAGCTCTAGCAAGTGGGAGTCCTTGAGGTCCAAGGTTGGTTAGGAGAGTCATCCATCTAGAATGTAGGAAGAGAATATCTAGGATTTGGGGAAAGTCTTTGCCTAGTCTAAGTATGCTGGAGTTACTTTGTTTACATACTATGTTAGAAAACCTGTATTTACTAACTCTAACTATATACGAGAAAAGCCCAAATCACATCATTTTTTGGTACAGTAAAATATTATCACTTGTCATGATGCAGCGATAAGATAACATCTGTCCAGGGTCCAGGAGAGAAATGTGATCTCATTCGTTCTATGGACTTATCTTTAAATTGAAAAAGAGTCGTGGAAGAGGTGACAGACAGCAGAAAACCAAAATGAGATTTTAAAAGAAAAACATGGGCCGTTTTTACACGGATGGCCCCCCTCCCCCAACTGCTCGGTGTTTCGGCGGGTGTGTGGCAGAGGGGGGGTAGTCCATGTATACGGCCTCCGGTGGGTGGGTGGGATAGTGTGAGGCGGGTGTGCACCCGTGTAAACACCACGGGCGGTGGGCGTTTGTGGATGCGCACTCCCGCCGCACACCCATCAACACCCATCGCACACCCATCTCCACCCAAAGAGCCCTCCGACAGAATGGAGGATGCTCTGTGGGTGTAGGTAGGTGTAGGTGGGTGGGAGTCCATGTAAACGGGCACACACACACCTACACCCACCACGCCAACCCACCCCCACCCATGTAAAAGCGGCCATGATTTCATTGGTTTTTAGGATAATGTTTAGCTAGTCAGGTTGGTAGGATTTGTTCTTTGGTTTTTTTTGGGGGGGTTCATCTTTATTAAAAAGGGTCACACAGCTGTCTTGTGAATCTGCACTAGGGAAAATTGGGGGCATCAGTATAGCACGTGCGCAGGACACCTGCAGGGACATATCAGCCCACAAGAAAATGTTGTGTATGCATACATAACGACTGCCATATATAATGACTGCCTACAGCTACAGGAAGCTTTACATTTGTTTGCTATAGCAGCTCTCACTCTTCCCACCTTCTTGTATTCTGCCCTTTTGAATTGTGGACCTCCTACCTTGGGCTCATTCTCATCTCCCCACCCCTCCCTTTGCCATTGTTTCCAGTCACTGTATATACCTCATTGCTTTGCTCAGTCTCCAGTTCTAATTCCTGACTAGCCTGATGAAGGAACCTGTGAGGTCTGAAAGTTCGCATACCTCCACCAACTGGAGTTGGTCCAATAAAAGAGATCACTGCACTACTTTGTGTCTATTGCCTTTTATAAGAAATTTAGCAGCCCTGTGATCTCAAGCAGATTCTCCCAGTCCTTGTAAAACGTAGGGAGAAGGGGCCTTTCAGTCTTTATTTGCAACCCAGGGAAGGACAGCAGGGTGTCTGTGGCCCCTTTTACATGGGCAGTGGTGGGTGGGTGGATGGGTGTGCTGCCATGGTGGGTGGAGGTGTGTGTGTCTTTTCCCATGGACACACACCCATCTCCACCCACGGAGCCTCCTCCATTTTGCCAGATGGCTCTGTGGGTGGAGATGGGTGGGTGATGGGTGAAGGTGGGTGTTAGACAGGAGCACACATGCACCTCCACCCACCACCCCTGGTGTTCGCACAGGTGAACACCGATTGAACACCCATCCACACACCGCCGCGCCATTTCCACAGATGGGTCTAATACCCTTCCGCACACCCAGCGGGGGGAGGGGGCATTCGTGTAAAAATGGCCTGTGAAAGCTGTTCTTATGAAAAGCAAAAAGAAAGGTGGCAAGATCTGTAAGGAAAGATATGTTTTCTCAGAAACATGGAGCACTGACAACTGAAATTAAAAAGGGGATCACATTCTCAGTCTTCTGGAACTATTACCTAAGAACAGAAAATTCTCCTGGAAGATTGATTATACTAACTATGCTGTAACCTCTTTTTAACAGTGCCCTCCTTTCTTTTACATATTTCAACGCAATGCGGGAAAATTAGATTTGTATATGTTGTAACACATTTGGGCATACAATTGGATCCAGTTTCGTTATTTGAGTGGCAGTTAGGACACTTCCACTGTCTAAGGCATATACAGCATGACTCTGTCAGGATCTAGTCCCAAGCATTCACAGTCCTGGTGTTTCTATCCAGGTGCTGGTTTATTCAACAAAAAAAACCCCAAACCTGATCAGTCCTAAACACCAACAAACACAAAGCCTTTCTAATTGAGGCGGGCCTCCCCTCCCTCTCAGCTTCGTCCCCGGCCCTGGCTTTGGCTAGCTGTGAGGATGCAGAGCTCTGGGAAAACTCCAAGCTCTTGGCTCCTTTAGCTGGCAAGGCCTCGAGCTCCAGGCTTTGCCTCTCCCTGGGGATCCTCTCACCTGGGCTCCCAGTTCAGGTTTAAACCAGCAGGGTTACCTGATTCCTGCCCTTGCAGCCTTCTGACAATCAGGGTCCTCACCTGTGCAGTCCCAGCCTGACACATCTGCCAAGGAATTAACCCTTTATTTGCCTGTTTCTAGCAATGGCTTGTAACTCATCACAAATGCCATCCTTTATTTCTGTAACACCATAGGTTTGATGATACACAACTTTCCCCTTGTAGACTTGCTGACTGCAAGTCATTATTTTATGGATTCATGGATAGGTCTTCATATACTATGGACTGTATACTACAGACTGCAATCCATGCAGAATATACTTACTATGGCCTTTGATGTGCAAGCTGTTACAAGACGACCAGGGACAACCATTATGGCGTAAAACAAGGCTGCAACTTTATTAGGCTGAGTATTTAAAGACACACTGAACTACCCCGTATGGTGGGAACCCTTTCTGATGCAATCTTAAGGTTACCTGATCTGTGGTTTGACTACTGGGGTGCAGGTGCCCTCATTCTATACCCAGCTCTACTGTATTGGCTCGCAGCTTACAACCAAGTCTGATGGTGTAGAAAGGGAGTGGTTGCACTTACCTGGCCTTGAAACCCTGAGCAGACTGTCCCCGGGGGCAAGGACAGGATGGGGTGTGAATGGTAGGAGTATATTGGCAGGGCAGGGGGATGTTGTCAAATACAGGGAAAGAAAGTGGTTTGAATGATATCTCTTATTGGACCACAGGGCTAGCGTGGCCATACGTCTGGAATTGTCCTGGACCACCCGATTTTTGAGACAGCTTGGGCTGTCTGGGATGGGAGGGGAAGTGGACCATGCAGCTGTCTGGAATTTTTCCCTTCCTCGGCCTCCCTGCAGGGTCATGGCATGCTGTCACTAAAAAAATAATAATGAATTACTGGCTCACCTGCCTGAGCCAGTGAGCCCCCACCCTCACAAGTAGCCCGGGTGGGGGGTGGAGGAGGAGGAATTTCCACCGCCCGCCCAGGTGCTCCTGCTCCTCCCCACTGTAGCACTGCGACCGTCACCTGCCAGTGTTGACTGCGACTCTGCTGTAGTTGTCGAGCGCTCTATTTCCTGCTGAGCACGCGCGCACACCAGGAGAAGCCATTTCCTGAATCTGGCATGCTGGGAAATGTAGTCCTAGCGTTGCCAGTGGTGCAGAAGCACACAACAAAATTTCCAAAGAGAGCAGCAGGAGGCAGTCATGGCACTGGCGGGCGACTGCAGCCAGTGCGCAGGCAGCAGCCAGGGCTGGACCAGCCTGGTCAAAATGGGTCTCTGTGAGTAGTATGTCATTTAAATGCATGTGTGTGAGTGAGAGAGAGGGTTGAGAGCATGTGTGTGGATTTGAATGGGTATGTGTGAGTGAAAGAGAGAGAGGTGAGAGCATGTGGATATGAATGGTAGGGATGGGCAAACAGAACTGAGTTCGGAAATTCAGTTCGGTTTGAAAATCGAGTTCGGTTCGGAAGTTCAGTTTGGTCAACCTAACTATTCGAGTTCGGTCGGAACTCCAAACTAATTCAAACCCCATTGAACTAAACAGAATATTATCTTATAGGGATGGGTGAACAGAACTGAGTTCGGAAATTTGGTTCGGTTCGAAAGTTTGGTTCGGTCGACCGAACTGGTTGAGTTCGGTCCGAACTTCCGAACCGCGTTCGCCCATCCCTAATGAATGGGTGTGTGTGTGTGTGTGTGTGTGAGAAAGAGGGGTGAGAGCATGTGTGTGGATATGAATGGGTGGATATGAATGGGTGTGTGTGTGAGAGAGAGGTGAGAGCATGTGTGTGGATATGAATGGGTGTGTGTGTGTGAAAGAGGTGAGAGCATGTGTGTGGATATGAACATGTGTGTTTGTGTGTGTGTCTGTGTGTGTGTTTGTGTGTGTGTGTGAAAGAAAGAGAAGTGAGAGCATGTGTGTGGATATGAATGGGTGTGTGTGTGAATTTTGTGAAAGAGAGGTGAGAGCATGTGTGTAGATTTGAATGGGTGGGTGTGTGAGAATGAATGTGTGAGTGGGGGTGGATGAAGCAACGAGGATCGGCAGGCAGTCTGGGTTCTAGGAGCTTAGTGCAGTAGCCAAAAGAATTCCCTGTCAGCCCAGCTCCATTTGCTGGTGTCAAACTAGGAGAGGAGCAAAGTGCCTTCAGCACAGCCTGTCCCTCCAGTGCCACATGGAAAGCAAGGCTGGCTAGAAACGGAAACAGAACTCTCTTCGCGATACTCTGGGTCCTTTAGGTCAGCATCATTAACTTAATTCAGCAATGTGCCAGGCAGACACTGAGACAGTTACAGACGACAGGTCCCTACCCCAGGCGACTTACAATCTAGGACCTTCAGCCTGGCTTCCAGAAGACCCAGGCCCAGCAGTATCTGAGGTAAGAGCCACCTGGCCAATACCTTTTCCTCTCCTCCCCTGATCTGAGCTAATTCGTGCTGCTGCGCCACTCTGTGGGGCTTTAGGAGTGGACTCGTGCCATCTGAAGGAGGGTTTGGGAAGGGACTGGAGGGTGCTGTGATTGTGGGCGGGCGTGTGTGTTGTTTCTTGTTTTATATGTTTGACTGGATTTTCAGTGCTCTGGTGCTTGAGATCCCCAAATCAATTGCTGATGTGCTGTTAGTGCTGCTGTCCCCAACTCTAGGCTGTACCTCTCAGGTCACTTTCAGACTTCCCCCCAAACATACATATTCTGGCTGCGGGAGGGAATACGCAGCCAGGATATGCACAAGGATCAACCGGTCTGCAAGCTTCCTTCCCCCCCCCCATGCGGCTTTGCCGGCAGACACACACAGGGATGCAGAGCTGGATTTCCTGCTTTGCATCCCTGCGCGTCTGCTGGCAAAGCCACGCAGGGGAGGGTGGCTTTCAGACCGGCTGATCCCAGTGCATATCCTGGCTGTATATTCCCTCCCACAGCCAGAATATGCGGGGGGAGGTCTGAAAGTGGTCTAAGTTCACTGATCTGCTTTCAGTTTCATAGCAATCCAGCATTTAGAATCGTAGAATAGGAGCTCTCTATCCCCCAGTGGCAGGGCTTCACGCAGCAGCAAGTTCACAGCAACTTGAACTCCGCCTGTCTCCACCTTGCTACCTTGCTGTAGGGGACTGGGAGCCAGTTGGGCTCGCCCCCTCCCCACCGCACTTGCCATCGCACTTGCCCGCATCAGGACTGGGAGCCGGACAGTTTGTTGGGGATTTTACCCCTCCCCGTCCCGTCCCGGTGGCAGAGAAAGAGGGGGCAGGGCCAAAGACATCCCCCTGCGGCTTCCAGTGGGGCACCAGCCCCCAGATGAGCTTGAAAGCAGCACACTTGCCAGTCACCACTTCTGCCTGCCTCCACCTTGCTACCCTGCTGTAGGGGGCTGGGAGCCAGCTGGTCTCACCTCCTCCCCACCGAGCTTGCCCGCATCAGGGCTGGGAGCCAGACACTTTATTGGGGATTCTACCCCCTCCCAGTGGCAGAGGGAGAGGGGCCAAGGCCATCCCTTGAGGCTTCTGGCGAGGCCCCGGCAGGCGAGTCTGCTGGCAGCGCAAGAGTGGCGTGTCTGCTGGCAGCACTGCAAGCGTGTGCCGCAGGTGCGCACCTAAAGACCGTGCGCCTAAAGGCTGCGCCAAAGGGTCCTTGGGCAGGGTTGGGGGGGCTGGGGTGTGGGATTTTATACAGTGTAATACAGGGTGTTTGTAGGTGATTGGTGGGAGGTTTTGTGGAGGAGTTAATGTGACAGTGGGTTCAGTGGGGTGAATGCAGGATGGAGAGGATCGGATTGGGGGAGGGGACATTGGGAGGGAGGGGGGACTGAAAGTTGTGTGGGATGGGATGGGGGGTCTCCCCCATTGTCAGGGCAGGGCAGCTGGGGGAGCAGGGCCGGACTGCCCAGCTAGGTGGCCATAGGGTTTGTGATGGGACGGGGGAGATATGGTCCCAGATGGGGGGGGATGTGAGATCAGTGAGGCGGGACAGGTGCTTGTCCCACTCACTTCCCCCCAGGCTGATGTGCAGGTGGTTCCTGGTCAGAGGGCCTCCGACCCTGTGCTGATGTTATTTAATGCGAGATCCATGGTTAATAAGGCAACAACTGTCCAGGAATTGATCCACGACTATGCCGCTGATTTCATATGTATCACGGAAACCTGGCTGGACAATGAGTTGGGGTCTATCTTGGCTGACCTTTTTCCAGCCGAATATTCTGTGTAGCATCAGCTGCAGTCAGAGTGATGGGGGTGGGGGTGGGCAGTGTAGCCATGATTTTTAAGGAGGGATAGTCTGTAAAGAGGTATCCGGTGCAATCCATATTGGGTATTGAGGGTCTCCACCTTGTGTTTGATTTCGCAGGTGACAGTTTGGGAGTGCTGCTTGTATACCGTGCACCTGCCTGTGCAGCAGCCTCCCTGCATGCTCTAGCAGAGTTGGTGTCGGAGGTGGTGTTGCAGTCAACATTCATGCCGACACCAACCTTGGGGAGTGGAGCATGAGTTCATGGCCGCCATGACAATCATGGACCTGTACCAGATGGTTATCGGCCCGACACATCAGGGGGGACATACCTTAGACCTTGTGTTTTTCACCAGTCTTGATGTGGATGGTCTGTTAGTGGGGGAGGTATCAGCTGTGTCCTTGTCATGGACGGATCTTTACCTCCTGCAGGCCTCTCTCCTGGCGCATGTCTGCCCTTGGAAAGGTGCAGAACTGATTTCGATGGTTCGACCCTGGAGGCTGATGGAACTGAAGCGGTTCCAGATTGTTCTGGGTGAGGTTCCCTCTGACCTTGAAAACTGACTCATCAATGACCTCGTTGTGCTGTGGGACACCTTGCTAACAGGGGTCATTGATCAGACAACCCCTAGACGTCCACTGTCCAGGCAGCAGCTCCGCAGGCCTCCTTGGTTCTCCGAGGGGCTGCGGTTGCTGAAGTGGGAAGGGTGGCGTTTGGAGCGATGGTGGCGTCATTCTCATGCTGAAGCTGACAGATTGCGTCATAGAATCAGTTTACGAGGCTATGCTGTGGCTATGCGTGCAGCAAAAAAAAGCTTTTTGCTAGCCTCATAGCATCCACAAAATCCCGTCCGGTGGAGCTTTTCTGGGTGGTGCTGGGGCTGGTCAGTCTGGCCTTCTTCCACCTTGGAGTGGAGTCATCTACTGCATGCTCTGACATGTTTGTGGACTATTTTGTGGATAAAATCGCTCGCATTTACCATAACTTTGATGCTGCACTTATTACATTGGCGGAACTGGAGGTTATAGAAGCCCCGTCTCGTCCGGTTTTATGGGATCAATTTCAGTCGGTGACACCCGCCGATGCAGCGGAGGTTCTTGTGTCGGTCCGAGCCACATGTTGTGAGTTAGATTCTTGACCGTCCTTGCTATTTAAGTCCCGCCTGGAGACACTGGGTCCGTTGTTGGCTCTGGTGGTCAACGCCTCCCTTTGGGAGAGCAGAGTGCTGGGCTGTCTCAAGGAGGTGGTGGTGCGGCCTCTGCTCAAGAAACCATCGCTTGACGTTGACTCCCTCGCCAGCTATCGGCCTGTCTCTAACCTTCCCTTTTTAGGGAAGGTTATTGAATGGGTAGTGGCCCAGCAGCTGCAGGGACATTTTGATCGCATTGGTATTTTTTATCCCTCTCAGTTGGGATTTCATCCAGAACATGGCACTGAGACTGCACTTGTGGCTTTCGTCAATGACCTACACCGAGATCGGGGTCATTCGATCCTGTTGATATTATTACATCTGTCGGCTGCATTTGATACCGTTGATCATGAGATGTTGGTGACGCGCCTGTGGGATGGTGCAGGAATGGGTGGGACTTTTTTTGTGTGGTTCCACTCTTTCCTAACCAGAAGAACCCAGCGAGTGGAGCTTGGGGAGTATTTTTCATCATACCAAGACCTCTCGTGTGGAGTCCTGCAAGGTTCTGTTTTGTCCCCTTTCCTGTTCAACGTGTTTATGCAGCCACTCGGTTAGGGAGTTCAGCGTGTGGTGTCATCAGTATGCAGATGACACCCAGCTGTACCTCTCTTTGTCAACAGATTCAGACCTGGCAGTCTTGGTGCTTACTCGGTATCTGATGACTATGGCGGACTGGATGAGGGCTAATCGACTGAAGCTGAATCCTGACAAGATGGAGGTGATGTTAGTGGGTAAGGCGATGGAGTTGGCAGCCCCCATTATTGATGGAGTCTTCCCCCTATTGTCCTCCAAGGTACGGAGTCTGGGGGTGCTCCTTGACTCGCGGCTCTGCCTGGATGTCCAAGTGGAAGCTATGGCAAGGAGTGCATTTCACCAATTACATCTGGTGTGATGGCTTCGGCCGTATGTCTCAAACTCTGACCTGGCCACTATCATCCATGCTTTCATCACCTCTAGATTGGACTATTGTAACGCGATCTACGTGGGGCTACTCATGGTGATGGCCTGGAAGCTGCAGCTGGTGCAGAATAAGGTGGCCCATCTACTGGTGGGACTGGGCTGTCGGGAGCATGTTACACCAGTGCTCTATTCTCTGCACTGGCTGCCAATAGTTTTCCAGGCCCGATTCAAGGTGTTGGTTTTAACCTATAAAGCCCTAAACGGCCTAGGCCCTGCCTATCTGTGGGACCGCCTCACTCCCCTGCGGTTGTCCGGGGATGCCCTGCTCGAGATCCCCCGAGTCTTCTGGGGGGGCCACGTAGGGGAGGGCCTTCTCGGCGGCCGCACCGCAGCTGTGGAACTCCCTTCTGGTGGGGGCCCAGTTGGCCCCAGATCTCTTCTTCTTTTGAAGAAGTTGTAAGACCTGGCTATTCTGCCAGACATTTGTTGGGGGAGAGGGGTGATGGGGGGGGTGGGTTGTGCGGTGGAGGGATGTTTTTTTTTTGTGTCTCTCTTTAGGTTTTCTTTTAATTATATTATGGTGTTTTTATGAATTGTAAGCTGCCCTGACTGCCTGTGGCAGGAGGGGTGGGGTAGAGATTTTTTTTTAAAAAAAGTAAATAAATAAATAAATAGATTAACTAATGTAATCTTCCTTAATGAAGTAGCTGGGAGAAATCCTGTGTGTAGTGTTATGTACCCTCTGGTTTTTTTTTGTAACTTCATTAGACATATTTGAAGGTTCAGAAAAATTTAGTTACATCTTCCTCATTATCCCCAAGTCTGAATGGTGGTGCCATCTATTTTTTCATTTAAAAAATAGCTATACGCACCATTAATCATATTAACATATAATATTTTCAAACTTAAAGGGCATCAGATTGGATTGGATTGAGTACCTCCAATGTTAACTCTGGGAACTCCTTGCTGCTGGGTTAAGTCATGCCACTGACTTAACCATTGCTTTGGCTCCGCCTACCATTACATTGGCTCCACCTACCATTGTGTTGGCTCCACCTACTTCTGACCCCACACTCTGCCCCACAAATTGCCCCACACTCTGCCCCATAAATATTAATAACATATGCAAACTTAATAAAATAACTTCATGCAAATGTATGTTCTCTATTCTGGCAATGCATCAGTGGCCACCCTAAACAGGGCCCTTCCTCAGGCATGTAGCACAGTCAGTCAAAAATATATAAACGGAGCAAATACAGGGCAGTATATAAAAAGAAAGGGTGGAGTTAGATAAGATAAGGTGACTAGTGGGGGAGGGAGGGGAAGTCCCAGACATAAAAAAGCAGAGGTATAAAAACAGGGATCTTAAGTATGTGTAGAAGACAGGCATAGGCATGGGATAATGGGGGGACAGCTAAGGTAAAGTGAAATTGTACAAGAAAAGATCTGGGAATGTCAAATCTATGTATGACAGGGTCTGAGAGGGGCAAAGAGGGAGACACAGAGTTAGGAATAATAATAATAATAATAATAATAATATAGAATATGAAGGAACTAGGTATTTAAAGAAGCAGGGAAAAAAATGGGGTTAGATAAGACATGGCTTGTGGGGGATTATAGTGTCAGACATTAAAAACAGAACTATAAAAACAGGGCTGTTACGGATGTGTATAGGTGTAGGAGATAGACACGGGGGTGGGGAGGGGAGTAGGGGACAAGGGAGAGCCAGTGTGGTGTAATGGCTAAGTGTGCAGTACTTGGACCGGGAGGTAGGGGGCGACCGTGGTTCTATTCTCACCTTAGCCAGAAACTCACTGGGTGACCTTGGGCCAGTCACAATATTATCTCAGCCTAACCTACCTCACAGGTTGTTGTGAGGATTAAAAACTGTGTTAAATTGCTATATGTAAAGCATTCCGAGTGCTATGGCAGAGGGGGTGCTATATAAAAACAAGATTATTATTTTGATTATTCAATACTATTATTCTATATTATTATTTCTAACACTGGGTGCAATCCCAAGCGGGATCAATGCAGCACAATGTGCTATCTATGGACATGCGCACACTTTCTGCACACGTGGGATACACGCAACACACACAGGGCATGGGATCGACCCCACCATGCCTCCCTCCCTGCCACTCTCAGACCCCGTCATATGTAGATTCTACATTACCAGATCCTTTCTTATGCAATTTTACTCCACCTTAGTTGTTTCCCCTTTATTCCACACCCATGTCTGTCTTCTACACATCCTTAACAGCCCTGTTTTTGTACATCTGCTTTTTATGTCTGGCACTTTTCTCCCTATCAACATACCCCACCCACTAGTCACCCCATCCTTTGCTGCCCCTTTATATACTGCCCTGTATTTGCTCAGTTTATATATTTTTGACTGACTATGCTACATGCCTGAGGAAGGGCCGTGTGTTAGCCCGAAAGCTTGCTTATTTCCACCAACAGCAGTTGGTCTAATAAAAGATATCATTCAAACTAGTTTGTTTCCTTCTCTGTCACTTGGGACCAACACGGCAACCACACAATCCCTCTGAATTTTAGCAGGCAAATGAAATTAAAATGAAATGCCCAGACTGTTGTAGCCTAGCATTAGCCCCTGGGTATAAACGGGTAAGATCAATTCATGTTATTATTTCTCCTTCTTAAAACAAAACAAACATACCAGACTCGTAATCACTTTCTCTTAATTAGAATAATAGAGAACCTAGTCAACATGGTGTTGGACTTGGACCTGGAAACCAGGGTTCAAATCCTGTCTTAGCCTGAACTCACTAGGTGGCCTTGGACAAGTCACTCTCTCTCAGCTTCAGTTCCCCATCTATATAATGGGAATAATAATGACCTACTTCACAGGGTTGTTGTGAGGGTGAATTAGATAAGGATTGTAAAGCACTATATAAATGATAAATAATAGTAAGTTTTATAGTCCCCTGTGCATGTGGCTACTTATGTAATCCTTCCTGGCGAATCTATGTTTTCTACCTCAAGTGGTTATCTAATATGAATTCTTAATATTTTCATTCATGTTAGAAACTGAGCTGCTTTCTTTTTAAATGGTAGTACATGAAGTAAGTGTCTGAATCTTAGGTGATTGCCCTGGGTGAGAAAATTAGTCTTAAAAGTGATTAGTCCTTTCCTTACTCTGTAAATCCGTGCCCGTACTGGCTGGTGAAAGCCTCCAGGGAGATGTTGGGGACGGTGCTGGCGAGGGTGGTTAACGCGTCCTTGCAGCAGGGGAGGTTGTCACATAGCCTCAAGGAGGCTGTGGTGCGCCCCCTGCTGAAGAAACCATCGTTGGACATGGATGCACTCGCCAGCTACCAACCTGTCTCTAGCCTTACCTTTTTAGGGAAGGTTATTGAGCAGGCGGTGGTGATCCAGCTCCAGGCGCATCTAAATGGCATTGGTTTCCTGGACCCTTTTCAATCTGGGTTCTGCCCCAGTTATGGCACCAGGACGGCGTTGGTGGCCTTGGTCAACGATCTCCGCCGGGAGATGGATGCAGGATGTTCAACATTTCTCATTCTGCTAGATCTCTTGGCTGCTTTTGACACCGTGGACCATGGGCTGTTGTTGAGACGGCTGCGTGACCTGGGGGGGAGGTGTCTGGACGGGACTGTTCTTGAATGGTTCCACTAATTCCTCTCGGGGAGAAGCCAGCGGGTAGCATTGGGAGCTGAAACATCTTGCCCCCGCGCTCTATCCTGTGGCGTTCCGCAGGGTTCCATTCTGTCGCCATTGTTATTTAATGTATATATGCAGCCCTTGGTCGTGAGAGGGTTCGGGGTGTGATGTCACCAATATGCTGATGATACTCAGTTGTACCTCTCTTTTTCAACTGACCCAGACCCTGCTGTCTCGGTGCTATCCCAGTGTCTGGAGGCCATGGTGGAATGGATGTGGCAGAGCAGACTGAAGCTCAACCCCGATAAGACAGAGGTGATGTTGGTGGGGAGAGTGAGGGAGGCGTTGACCCCCCTGATTGGGGGGGGGTCGCCCTCTGATAGCTCAGCAGGTTCGGAGTCTGGGGGTGTTATTGGATGCAGACTTCTGCCTGGAGCAACAGGTGGAGGTAGTGGC
>QEPC01000241.1:715147-735566 GCA_003113815.1 Sphenodon punctatus | reverse complement strand
GGGGGGGGGATGGCCCCCCCTTCCACCCACGCAGCCTGGGAGGGGGAGGGAAACGCGGGGTTTTTGTGGGTTGTTTTTTTTTTTACATTGCGGCCATTCATTTGAATGGCCGCAATGTAAAAAAAATCCGGTACCGGGAATCCGGGAAACGGCCCGGATTACCGGGTTGAATCCGATAATGCCGGTATGCCCAGTACCGGCATTATCGGATACCGGAAGATCCGGTTTTCCCACCCCTAGTTTTCACCCTTTGTGCCTGAAACGTAATAATAGTAATAATTGTGCCTGAAACGTAATAATTTCTGTAGTATCTTGGTTCCAGGCAATCTGAACAGAGTTGTTAAACACAACAACTTCCAATAACACTCTTAAATTTTTTTTTTGCAGTGTGGGTGATCAAAATGGAAGATGATAAAAAAATGTATAACATTTATACATACATCTGATAAGGGTGGCTATCTATGATAAGTGACTGTTCCAGAGTGTCAGGCATTTTTTCTCCCTGCTTAATAATAGTTCCGTTTTTCATTTTCAAAATCATCAGCCACAATATGAGGAAATGCTTTTGCATTTTTGAAAGGTAATGATAAAGGGCTGAGTTACTTTTATCTAACATTATTTCATTCATTCATGCTATTGCAGCTAGCTCAGATTTTGTGTAATGTGCACAGAGGGCCAGATACGTAGTACTGCTAAAATCACTTTGTGCTACTGGGATGGCCAAGCAGGTATAGGTAGCACTGGGTGTTTTTAGATGGACGTGAGGGTGCACAATCCCAGAGCAACTCCAGGGGTGCAACCCTGCATCTGTCTGTTTGCAGCTGCACCCGGGTCCATTTTTAAATGGACCTGGTAGCTGCCGTGGCCCGCAGTCGACCAGCGCTGTGCCCACTTCCTCCACACCATAGAGCTGCAAGTGGCTCAGTGGCTGCTCTACAATGCTGCCCACAACTCTGTGGTGTTGCATGGAGCAATCCCCGTCTGGGAGCAGAACTACAGTAGCCATCCGCTGAGTAGACAGACCACAGCTCTGCCTCCGGTTGGTGCCCCAGATTTGAGAGGCTCACTCTGTTGGCAGTGCTCTGGGATCTTCTGGAACACTGTTAGCAGGACTGGAACAGAACAGGTGGTGCCTCCCCATCTGGTGGCCTGCCTTTACACAGACGGACTACCCAGGGTGGGTGCTGTCCGTGTAAAGGCACCCTCTGTATTACCCTTAGCTTTTGAGGGAGAGGCACAAGGTTGCTAAGCATCACCACTTACTTGTGTTAAGAAGCAGGAGTCAGACAAAAGTGAGGATTGTGTCCTATATATGCTAGATTGTCTACTAGGTACTGCACACTATCTTTACTACTTTAAAATGTAGCTTTATTGATTCAATTGATTATATGATTTAACATCATGCAGGTTGATTAAATCAAAAGGGGGGGGGGGAGATTGGATTTTTGTTTTGGGGAGGTGGAACCTGTGGGAGGGTTGGGAAATGGCCCTGGGGCCTGGGTTTTCAACCCCTGTGGTGAATGGGACTTGGGTTAGGGAGAGGGGTGGTGCCAGAACCTGGCCCCCTGGTGCGAGGGGGGGGCTGTCCTGGATGGGACCACATGGTGGCAGCATGTGGTGGGGACTGGTGGGTTGGTTTAGTAGGGGGTGGGGAGGGTCTCCCCTAGGGTCTGGACTGGGCAGCCTGTGGCTGGGACTAGGCTACAGTGTATGGGGGAGGGGGGAAGCAGCAATAGGGGTCATTGTGGGGCAGGGGAGATATGGTCGGGGGGGCAATCAGCAAGACAGATGCAGGGCCCGAGGTGTTTGGAGCCTGTCCCTAGGGTCAGCTCCCCCTCAGGTGGGGGGATGGATCAAGGTATAAGGCCCCTTAGGCCGGGAGTTCTGTTGTTGAATATGAGATCTTCGGCCAATAAGGCATCAGTGATCCGGGATTTAATCCTGGATCAGGCGGCAGATCTCGCGTGTTTTAAGGAGAACTGGCTGGATGTGGAGGCGGGTCCGATTTTGGTGGACCTCATTCTGGTAGGGTACTCCGTGCAACACCAGCCCTGGCTTGGGGGAAGGGGTGTTGGTATTGCTATGGTATTTAAGGAGTCTTGGACTGCTAGGAGGTATCCGGTGCAGTCAATTCCAGGGATTGAGGCCCTCCATCTTGTGTTTGAGTTGGCCAGGGACAGAATTGGAGTGCTGCTGGTGTACCGTGCTCCTTCTTGCCCAGCAGCATCTGGTGTCGGGGGTGGTGTTGCACTCCCCAAGGGCCTTGGTCCTGAGGGATCTCAACATTCATGACGGTGCTGGCCTTGTAGGGGTAGAGCGTGAGTTTATGGCCGCCATGGAAACCATGAGCCTGTCCCAGATGGTTAGGGGCCCTACGCATGGGAGGGGGGGGGCATATGCTCGACTTGGTGTTCTGCTCCGGTCTTGGGGCGGGTGATCCGGTAGTGGGGGAAGTGAGTTCAATGCCCTTGTCATGGACGGATCATTACCTCCTGCAGGCCAGGCTCCTAGTACATGACAGCCCCCAGAAAGAGAGGCTCCTGGAGGGGTTGGTCCGCTCCTGGAGGCTGATGGAACCACAGCAGTTCCAAGAAGCCATGGGGGAAGTGTCCTTAAACCTTGATGGCTGCTCAGTTGATGATCTCGTCCTAGCTTGGAATACCTTGCTGGAGGAGACCATCGATTCGGTGGCTCCTAGGCATCTGTTGCCACCGCTTCACCAGCATAAGGCTCCTTCATTTACTGAGGGGCTGAGGTGTATGAAGCAGGAGGGGAGGCATCTAAAGTGACGGTGGCGCTGTTCTCGTGCTGAATCCAATCGGCTACAGCATTGGGCCCATTTGCAGTCCTATGCTGTGGCTGTGAGGATGGCAAAGAAGGAATTCTTTGTCACCCTCATGACTGCTGCGAAGTCGTGTCCAGCGGAACTCTTCCGGGTGTTGAGGGGGCTGGTCAGTCCGGCCTCCCCCTGCCTGGAAGGGGAGGTTTCCGAAGCCTGCTGTGAGGAGTTTGTGAACTACTTTGCAGATAAGATCGCTCGGAGCCAGCAAGATTTCGGGGTCGGGACTGATGCAGAAGGAAAACTGGGGGCTATGGATGCCCTGTATGGTCCATCTTTGTGGGATCAGTTTCAGGAAGTGATGCTGGCTGATACCGAGGGGGTTCTGGGGTCTGTTAGGGCCACCTTTTGTGAATTAGATCCTACCCCGTCCTGGTTGGTGAAAGCCGCCAGGGAGATGTTGGGGCTAGTGCTGGTGGGTGTGATCAATGCCTCCCTTCGGGACGGCAGGGTGCTGGGCTGCCTCAAGGAGTGCGGCCCCAGCTTAAGAAACCATCATTAGATGTTGACACACTCGCTAGCTATTGGCCTGTCTCTAACCTCCTCTTTTTAGGGAAGGTTATTGAATGGGTGGTGGCCCAGCAGCTCCAGGGCTATCTGGATGACATCAGTTTCTTGGATCCTTTTCAATCAGGATTTAGACCAGGATATGACACCGAGACTGCATTGGTGGCCGACCTCCGCTGAGAGATGGATTTGGGGTGTTCAACATTACTCATCCTGTTGGATCTCTTGGCAGCATTTGATACAGTTGACCATGGGTTGCTGTTGAGGTGGCTGAGGGCCCGGGGGGGGAGTGTTGGCGGGACTGTCCTAGGATGGTTCCGTTCATTCCTTTTGGGAAGAAGCCAGAGGATGGTGCTGGGGGAAAAAACATCTAGCCCCCGGAATCTTGCTTGTGGCGTACTCCAAGGTTCCATTCTGTCTCAATTGCTATTTAATATTTATATGCAACCCCTGGGTGAGGTTGTGAGATGGTTTGGTGTGGGTTGCCACCAGTATGCTAATGACACCCAGTTATACCTCTCTTTTTCAGCAGATCCAGGTCCTGCAGTCTCAGTGCTTTCCCAGTGCCTGACAGCAGTGAGCAACTGGATGAGGCTGAGCAGACTGAGGCTGAACTCTGATAAGACAGAGGTGATGTTGGTAGGTAGGGCAGTTGAGGTGATAGCCCCATTTGTGAAGGGGATCCGCCCCTCGCTGGCCCCACAGGTGCGGATTTTGGGGGTCCTGTTGAACTCTGGTCTCCATCTGAATTGTCAGGTGGAGGCAGTGCAAAGGGAGCCTTTCACCAATTACATCTTGTGCATAGGATCCAGCCATATGTCTCAAACTCCGACCTGGCCATCCTGATCCATGCGTTCATCACCTCTAGGTTGGATTAGTGCAACATGCTCTATGTGGGGCTACCTTTGGTGACGGTTCGGAAGCTGCAGTTGGTGCAGAATGCCGTGTCCCGTCTCCTGAGGGGAACGGGCCGTAGGGAGCACATTACACCAGTGCTCTGGATTCTGTACTAGCTGTCTATAGCGTTCCGGGCCCGATTCAAGGTGCTGGTGTTAACCTTTAAAGCCCTATATGGCCTAGGCCCCTCCTACTTGAGAGACCGCCTCACTCCCCGGGCCTTGGAACGATCTCTGCGATCCGTATGGGGCGCCTTCTTGGAGGTTCCCCAGGTAAACTGGAGGGCCACGATGGAGAGGGCATTCTCGGTGGTAGCACCGCAGCTGTGGAATTCCCTTCCAGAGGAGGCTCGCCTGGCTCCCAGCTTGTTGGCCATCACCGGACCTGTAAGACCTGGCTATTCATCCAGGCCTTTGGGGGAGGAGGGTAAAGGGATAGGAGGTGGGATTTTTAGACGGCGGGTCTTATCTCTTTTCACCGTATGTATTGTCTTCGTAATCCCCCCCCCCCACCTTTGTACATTTTAATCTGTTTTAAATTATGTAAATTGTGCCGAGCTGCCGTGAGGCTGGATGGGGTGGGGTAGAAACAATAAGATAAATAAATAAAAAAATTAATAAATGGACTGTATGAATGGAAAAACAAAAAACAATGTTTCGTGAAGGGAGACATGCAGTTGCCTGTATTTGACTAAATATAGACATCCTGCTGATAATCAAATAGTAATCATTACCAAAGTGCATGCAAAGTCCAGTTGCACTGTACATTATGGCCTTGGTCTCAGTTCCATTTTCATTTTCAAAACTAGGAAGGCTTTGGGACCATTATTATGATGTTGGGAAAACAGTCACCCGAATAACAATTTTGCAAGGTAGTAGTCTCTAAATGAAGCTTCTCATTTAAGAATCATGTATCACATGATTCGCAAATGACTGAAGAGATTTTCCTCTATTTATAGATAAGGAAGTAAATAGAGTGAAGAGTAAAGTTTTTTAGGCTAGCGTCTGCAGTGCAGAGAATTAACTGTGGTTAATATGATCTGAGATGAATAGTCCATCTTCTTCACCATAATCAGCTTCATCTAATTCCAAACTTTAATTTATCCAACTTATAGAGAATATGTTAAACAAAAGCACTTCACAATATTAGTGTAATTTACATCAAATGCACTTGAGAAAATTACCTAATACAATTTTCTAAACCATTTAGTATCATAAACTTGGCACTAATGGCAGGAAATTGCATTTTATGATTTGTAGGCTACTGAAAACACTGCACACCTGAATTCACACAATCTGCATATTTTCGTGCCTTTCTCCACAAAGTACAAACGCCTTAATAATCCAAAGAGCTATCTTCTGAGCATGAGGCAGGGAGAAGCATTACATTCCTGAACCCACTAGCTGAATTAAATCTGTAACTAGAACAATACTGCTATCCTCTGTTTGGCATGAGACTCAAGGAGGTCACCAATTGCCCTTGAGTGGCCTCCTTCTGAGGGAAAATGAAAACACAGCTGTTGCGAAACAAGATCAATGATTGCTGCTGCTGTTGTTGTTTTAAAAAATGTGGAACAATCTGCTGAATCAATACTACCAAATAACAGGATTCTGCTGACGTATAATCAATATATCTACAGCATCTTGAGATTTCATGACTGTTTTTTCTACCCGACTAGTTGTTTGTAGAGACCACCTCAAATGAGTTTAAACTGAAAGGGAATAACTGAATGCTGAAGAAATGTTACAACATTACTAGAAAAAACACAGTCAAGGGCCCTTTTTACATGGGCGGCACCCATGCATGAACAACACCCAGAAATCTGGGTGTTCATGCGTGTGTGAATCTCGGATAATATCCACAGCGGGTGTGCGGGGGGGGGGGTTTGGTGTACCACGAACACGTGAACACACATGCAAACCTACCTCCACCCATCACCCATGCATAGAGCATCTGGCAAAAATGGCAGTTGTTCTGTGCGTGTAGATGGGTGGAGGTGGGTGTAGATGGATTTGCACCCATCTACACCCTCCCCCCACCCACCGCACATGGACCAATGTGCACACTGAGCACTACCACCCCATGCTGCAGCCCGTGTAAAAAGGGCCACAATCCTAAGGTTCTTACCTTACTCATGAACAAAACAGTCTATCCAACATCTTGGCATTGTAACCAACTGGGAGAAGTTTGTTCTCACTCCCGCTCAGAGTTTGCTTCATGGGAGTGAAATTGAATGCTCCAGAGGCAAAGGTTTCCATCCATGTGGAAATTCTGTCTAACTCCAAGATGCTACAGAGCAGGACTAGCCAAAGTTGCTAGCCGCAACAGTCGTATATCAAAAGCTTCAGATAGTCACATACAGGCACACATACTTATGTATCCCTTTAAAACATCTCCTGGGCTGAGCCTTGCCTACTCCTTCCCACCTCTCTTGCTCCTGGCTGCTAAGATTCTTAGGAACAGCTGTAATTCAAATCAAATAAAATCAAATTGGTTTATTAGGCTCTAGCTTTCACCATGGCCAACATTTAAAACTGGAGGAATCTGGATAAACACACTATCACAAAATAATATCTCGCAATCTGCGTACATCATCTAGTGCCTCCTCCATATGTTCATAAAATATGTGTCGTATCATGCTTGGACACTAATTTTGCATAACTTATTTCAAAACACAAAGCTTCTATCAAGATACATTTGCACAATACATTTACCAACATAAAAATCTAATGGATATTTTGAAATTTTATAGTTGTTTGGGCACACAGCCTCATGCTAGGGTACTGGTGACCTGATTCTACTTCTGATTTATGGCTTACCCTTCTCGGGGGTTATGGTGCCAGCACTTGTCCCCTGTCCGGGCAGTCCCTACAGTTACGGAAGGGATGTACCCAATCTGCGTGCATCGTCTGATGCCTCCTCCATATGTTCATAAAATATGTGTCGTATCATACTTAGACACTAGTTTTGCATAACATATTTCAAAACACAAAGCTTCTGTCAAGACACATTTACACAATACATTTACCAACATAAAACTCTAATGGATATTTTGGAATTTTATAATTGTTTGGGCACACAGCCTCATGTTAGGGTACTAGTGACCTGCTTCTACTTCTGATTTATGGCTTACCTTTCTCGGGGGTTATGGTGCCAGCACTTGTCCCCTGTCAGGGCAATCCCTACAGTTACGGAAGGGATGTTCCCAATAGTTTGAGGGGCTTACCCTTTAAGGGTTTTTTTTTGCTTGTTTTAAATCTGCTGCCATTTAACTTCAGAGAGCGTTCCCTAGTTCTCTTATTGTGAGAAAGGGCAAACAACAGTTCCTTATTTACTTTTTCCACACCACTCGTGATTTTATAAACTTCTATCATATAAACTTCATCAGAGCTTTATTGCAGTCACTGTTTCATGAGAACGCCTTGCCTTTCATCCACTGGACAAAGACATTGCTTGATAGACTACCGAGTAGTAGAGGGTTCCAGCAAAGAGGCTCTTCAAGAAATGAGAGAGGTCATTTCCCCATAACTATTGTTCTTTGGGGGGATGCCACTGTCCATTCATACATCTCACCAGCCTTCACTACTCTTTAAAGTCATCTTTTGTGCCATCTTGGATACTCCAGTGCTTGAGAGAAAAATGCTGAGAGCATGCACGACATAGCTCATATAGAATGTTATAGTCACACTACACAAATGCCCTTTGCTAGAGGTGGCTTTGGTCATTAGCTTGGGGAGTTCAACGCCAGGGTGTAAATTTAGAGAAACGTCCTTTCAAACAACAACGGTCGTGTTCAAAGCTTAGTCCTACAGTTTAAAGAGTACTCTAATATTCAGAAATGCAAATGGTCATATTACTAGAATGTTGCCAAAAAAATCAAAGTTGTGCAAAGAAGCCATTTCTAAAGGGTAAGCTATAAAGTCTTACCTAAAAAGCTATTAGTAACAGAACTTCCAATTTTATAGACAGGTGCTCATTTAATTCAAAAGGTAAATGACCAATAATAGTATAAAACCAGCTTGCAATATTTTATACTAACTAAGCAGTTTTAAGATATTAGAAAAAGCAAAACAGTCAACCTTTGGCTTTTAGGTCAACAAATGGCAAAGTCAGCATGCATATAATTCATATTTTGACATCCGACTGAAAAAAAGTCACAGTCTCCTAATTCGCAAAATTTCTATGGAACGTAATTTTCCATTCCTTGAGGGTAGGAAAGATTTTAGTGTTATTTAATTGCTACATTATTCTCCAAGGAGCTGAATGGCCATTTCTAGAATACCTTAGGAGTATACAAATATTAACTGGCTTTCTTGTGTTCTCTCTGTACAGATGAGAATTATTGTGTGATTTCACACATTTTACTCATCTTGTATATTTTGCTATTTTTGTAGTGGAATATTACATCATTCTTATCTGCAGTCAGTTATATAGTTGCAATGCTGTAAATCTAATTCTAATGGAAACTTGACAGGCGTATTAAATCATATGCATCACCATAATACTTGCAACAATTAAAGTGTAATGATAATTCTTATAAGGTAACGAGCACCTCCTACATAGTTTGGAGGACCTTCCACTTTAGTCTTATTTTAATTTATTTGGCGAAAAATTAGTTTAATTCTTGGTCAAAAATATATTTTACTCTTCATTATAAGATCATTAAGCTCTTAAATCTGAAGTCTTGAAACCACTTACTCAAAAGTAATCCTAATGACTTTTGAGTAAGGGACTACTAGTGCATAAGTGGTTTCAAGGTTGTAGCTTAAATCTGCTATTTTCACCCTCCTCTCCCTTGGTTTCTATCTGCTTATTCGGATAGAGTAATTTTATCAGAAATACTGACACTGCTAAAAGATTTATCAAACTGTTTAATTAGGTGATGTGAGAAGCAGCTCAATTTACCCTTTGGCTATGTTATGATCATCACATACCACAGAGTAGGACGTTGCTACACTTTTGGTTATCAATAAAACTCACACTCAGGAGAGCTTAGCAATGAAAGTGGTGGATTATATTATTCTCAAACACTTATTATTATTATTATTAATCCTTTGTTTTGTGCTAGCATATAGGTGTAACAGACCAATTATGCCAAACAGGTATTACTGTTATACAGAATAATAATCTATTGTTCATATAATTATGTAAAAATTAAGTAGGTTTGTTCTATTTTCCTGTTGTTTTGGTCTATATATAAACAAGAATCATTTTATATTTTAACATGTTTATAATATTATGTAGAAGAGTTCAAACCCAGTTTATACATATATAAACAGTGCTAGGTACTCTAACTTAATGGTTAATGAGAATTTGAGATGAGAATAATACAATATTTAATGCATGCTAGATTTGAAAGCATTCACAGATTCTCTTTCTTCAAACACCAGAGAAGAAAGGAATGAAAAGTTAAGTTGCTATTCCACAATTACTTGTCCAGCACATTCAAGGGTTTAATCACATCTGCTTTCTACAGCACACTGTCCTGTCCTGTATGGTTTGGCAATGGCCACCCAACAAACTGGGAGTGAGGGAGTGGAGGGGTGGGGATGGGGTGGGGTGGAAGCGGTGCACAAAATAAAGCAGTCCACACCACAACCTCTGCCTACGGTGCTTCCAAGTGGCTGGGAGAGAAGAGAGCAACCCCTTTGCTCCGTGTCTAAGTTGTGATCCACTCCCAAGGACTGCAAGAGGAAATTGCAGGGGGAATTTTCCCTCATCTTCCATTTGCTGCTTGCAATCTTGTAAGGAGGATCAGAGTAAGGGTGAATGGACCGGTCTGGGAGATAGGGGTGCACCCACCTGCCGTTTGTACTATTGCAGTAGTAGCGTTTTCTGCCATTTTGTGCACGTACAATGCTGGATGCAAAACAACAGTGCCCTGAAGTCAGAACTTCGATTGGAATACTGCTGTGGCTTAAATCCATGATAGAATTCTGATTGACGTTACAAATTTATAGAAAAATTCCACGAAGACTGAAGAACTGTTTCAATCCAGCCCTATAACAGACATATAAGGAGGAAACATAGTGTGGCACCCATGACAGGTTCCACAGAGCTGGAGCCTACATCATGGGCAAGGACCCATCTTCACTGCGTTTTCCTCATTGCCGCGAAAACATGTACCCTAACAAAGGACATGCTACCCACTCACTTTTGAGTGGGTGGTGTGTTATTTGTTAACATCCATAGAAATTCATGACATCCCATTTTAAGTAGTGATCCCGGAGCAGGTAGAGCACTGGAACCTGCAGGAAGATCTGATAGTCAAAATGAGCAAACTGTATGCATAAGAGAAGCAGACAAAGTTTTCCAGTACTATGGTTCTTTAAAGCTTTAAAAAAGACTGCACATTTTTCATTTTACAAACAAAACAATAATAAGAGAGGCAAAAAAATCTTCATTCTCCATGCCTGGAATAGAGGTATAGAGGTACTCCACTCCAGTACTTAACTAACGATGGAATAGAAGGAGCATTGCTACACCTAAGATGTAAATTTGGTTCCCTTTGTTAAAAATATACTTCAAATATAGATGTTCTGATAGTGCATTGTGTCACCCTTCAGCTATTTAGGTTTTTACAACTGAATACATTTAGTATAGCGTTTTCTGCAAAAGTACAGCACAGGCAACATCAGTACAGGTTTCCTCAAACTGTCTGAGCAATAATATGGTAAAGAGAAGCATGCCAGCAACTGTGATCCAAGCAATTGGATGACGACAGTGCTTAAGAATTTGTAAAACCTACATATCTCCCCAGGGGTACAAGGAGAGCCCAACAGCTTCTAGTATTGGCACCCTCAACTTCTCCCTCATGGAGGGCTGCGTACGTAGTATGGTATGCAGTGCAGAAATTGAATTTTAAACCACAGCATAGTGCACTGAGCCCAAACGTTACAACTAGGGGCAATGAAGAAAGGCAACCAAGTCCTGCTACAGAGTGCGGGGCATGAAGTAGGACCAACTGATGCCATGGTTACAAAAAACTGAGAAGCACTGGAGAAGTGGCCCAGTGTAGCTGTCATCCATCTATGGGAGAGTGATCAGGGGTCATCCAAAGGGGCGGGAGAAGATCATCCTGATGGCCAAGACCAACTTAAGGTTAAATAAAAGAAACATTTCCAAGTGTTGGACATAGTATGCTCCCAAATGCGGCAACATAAGGATGGAGATGCCAGGAAGCATGCCAAGGATGAAAAGAGGGACAGAGTCCACCTGACTGGATGCTGACATGTTCCTGGGAGGCAGGGTGTAGCAGTGAGCAGACAACTGGGCCACTGACCCCTTAAAGGAAGGTAGCACCAGCAGAGGCTGAAGGTGCTATCAGAGGTTCAGTGCTAGGTGGCGTGAAGGACAGTACCTGAATGCCTCTCACCTAAGCTTGTAGGTGGCAGAGTCAGCACAAGATAAAGCCTGGGCAGAAAGCTCAATGCAAGGAAGAGCACTTGAGGAGACAGGGGCTTGGGCTGGGCTGTCTCTGAAAAACCCTGCTTGGAGGGCATTACCCGAGCTGGAGGGTTTGATGGGCTGTAGGAGGGATTTGTGCCTGGCCTTCAGAGCATGAGAGCTGCAGGAGAGACTGGGAGAGGCTTACATCTGGTCTGAGGAGGGACAGTGCATGACCAGAAGAGCTTGGATAGAGAAGCCTTATGCCTCGGAGATATGGACATTGTGTGTAGGAACTGTATTGTGATGGGACACTTGTAGAATAAAAAGTCACCATGGAGTTGAGATTCCCCTGGTGAGCGTGACTTCTTGGGTTGCCTCCTGAGAGTACTTACCCAGGCAGCCCTCAACCCTGTTACACAGGGGAGACAGATATTGTGGCCCGATGGTGTCCAGTCAGCATTGGGTGGGTGTCAGCCAAACTAGGAGTAATGATCCCTTGTGGCAGGTATTTATTTTAGGATCTCTGAGAATCTAGTACAAAGAGAGAGTAAGCCCTATATTGGAAGGCATCTCAGAGAGTATGCTGCAGTTCTGCATATACAAAGGGCATTTTCAATTGGTACGTATGGAGAAAGGGTTCCCCTCAGGGCCACATACAATGGTGTGGGGGCTTCTCTTCCTAGATATCTTATTCCTTGTGTAGGGGAAGGTGAATGTCATAGTGAGGGTCATGGCTGATCCGGTCATTCTTTCCACTATCACTTGCACCACGGGTAGGGTGGTCATATCTTCCCTTTACAAGAGGACACTTGCAGGGCTGCACTGGAACCAATGCAGCCCTGCAACATGTATTTTTCATAAGTGTCCTCTTTTAAAGGGGAGGTATGGCCACCCTAGCCATGACCCAAGTGATGGTGGAAAGGATGAGAGAATCAGCCTCCTTGGGGGAAGTGAGAGTGAAGGGAACACAAGTCCTTCTTCACATAATAATTGGGGTGGGGGGAGGGGTGGACAGGTGGCAGTTCCCTGCCCCAGGAGGAAAGGAGAATGAAAGGGCTGGATCTGACTTGGGTTCAAACCCAAAATTCTGTATCTGTTTTTTCTTCCCAAAAAAATCTTCTGGACCATGCTGTCCTTCTATTCTACCGGTTCTGCCATTCATTTATGACTTTAAAAATAATCAAAACAGTGCAATGGGCAGAAAACAAACAAATTTTTGATGAACACAAAGTGTCAGCACATTTAAGGTAACTGATAATTATTGTTCAAAAACAAATGGGCCGTTTAAGTCTGTAAATCTTAACTAGATTTCCTTTAATGGTAATGCAAGAGAAAGAGGGATCGATAAAACATGCTCTCATTTTTATCACTTAATAATGTCAATAGCAATTATAGCAAACAACTTGCTATTAAACCTTCAAATGTAAATAAAAAACTGCTCTGTTCCTCCCTACCCTAAACTTCATACCAAAAGGGTTTTTTATTTGTTTTATTTATATACAAAAAAAGCATCAAAGTAAGTAGGAAACTCAGGCTATTCTCTAAATGTTCAGACAGCTCCTATGATAAATATTCAAACCACCAGTGCTTAGAAATGCACAAAGGCCATAATAAATTATAATATTTAATTTTCACCACTGCACAAGATGCTGGAATAAACTTTATCTGACCAACACATATTGCAAGATAGTAGCAAACAAGGAAAGCAACTGTATAAAATTTACGTGAGTTAAAAAATTCCAAGTCCCATAATAATTAATCACCCTAATAGTTCAGGCAAATCCTGTCACCTGTAACCATTTTTCTAGCAGTTTTTATTTATTTTTTTCTCTCCAAAAAATAAGTAAAAATGTAAGTGCCAAACTAGAGCCATGCTTAAGCCAGAAATCTAGGCCTGGGCCTGGGCCCCTTGAGTCTAGGTAACCTCGTCCCACCAGAGAGAGTTGTGATGTCACAGCAGTCCATAAGAGGCAGAGCTGTGCCAGGAAAGGGGTGGGGGTGAGATTTCCCCTGTCCTTTTGTGTCTACACCGCCTACTGCTGGAGTGGGGAACCTTTTCCTCCAAGGGGCCATTCTGAAAATTAGTACAAGCTCTGAAGGCTGCATAGATGTTGCAGGGCGGGTGCTTAAGGGATACACTCAGGAAGAAAATGGTACAACAGACCATGGATCTATCCCTTAACTTTGCGCTCATGCCCTTGTTGCTGCTCCCTTACCTGAGCTCATTCTTTCAGTGCTTGGTGAAGGAAATGAATGGATTCCACAGGCCAGATCCAGGAACTGGAAAGGATCAAATGAAAACTAGCTGGGGGCCCCTTTGCCCCCAGGCCTTAGTTTCCCTATCCCTGCCCTGTAGAGTGCTGTGAGGTCATGGTGCTATGTAGTGGGTGGGGTCTTCTGAAGCGAGGGAGCTTGATCCAAGTCTGAGGAGCTAGGGCACAGAGTGCACCCAAACCACCTAGACCCATCACAGGCCTCCATCCCAAACTTATATTTAAAATATGTAGATGTTGTATTTATTGATTTCCTTTAAAATTAATTTTAGTATCTGTTTTTAGATTAAGTGGCATGAATTCACAAGTTACAGAAATAATTATGCTCCTATACCTTTACACAAAAAAGAATGCTCTCTACACGCATAACATGGACTCTCACGTGTTTAAAAACATTAAGGCCAAATTCTGGGCTTATTTTAATATTCATTTAAATTACATGTAAAATTAGCTTGAATATAAAATTAGTGTCATTTCCATTCTGACAGGGGCAAAGGTGCAATGTTACAGGAAAGCAATCAGCAGTGCCTGCAGACACTGTGTTTCCGCTAACGTCTGGAGATCCTGTTGGTTTAGCTCTTTTCATTCTCATGTATTCACTGAGTGCAGGGGTGGGAAAAATCTGGCCTGCCTGCCAAATCTAACCTACAACTCTTCTTTAAGTGACCTTTTTGCAATTCCTGGATTTGGCTCATGGATCCACTCCTTACCCTAAAGTACTGAAAAAAATGAGCTCAGAGGAAGGGAGCAGAGATAAGGGCTTGCCCTCAAGAACAGGAGATGAGTTCATGGCAAAGTTATCTCCCTTTCCTTTCCAAATCCTCATCCAGATAAGCACCCCTTCCTTCAGCTCCAATCCACCCGAGATGCTTGTATGGATTTACAAAGGGGCCTGTGGGATAGAAAATGGTCTCCACTTCTAATTTAGTGTCTACTTAGTTGTAGGAGAGATGTCAGAGGTTAGATTACTGTGGGGAGCCAAGGCTATGTTGTTCAAGTCCAGAGAATCTGAAATGGATGTTGTGGTTCCTTTTGGTGAATCAGAAGATGAGGCTGGGTGATTCTGAACAGCAGAGATGGAAGTGCTGGCATCCAACATGGAAAGTAGCAGGACTGTTTCCTCCCGATGGATGGCTGATGAACAACTAATGGAGATCCACATGGATCTGGAGATGTTCTGCAGGGATGTTATGAGCAGGAAACTGAATCAAAGGCACTGAATGAAGGCACTGTGAATCAAGTAGAAGTTTAGCATTGGTGCAAGAGAATGAGTTGTGCTGATGATGCCAGATCAAGGACAGAGCTGGATGGGCAGAGCCACAGCATGATCATGAGGTTCAGGGGATGGTCCCAGGGATCTTGGAATTATTATTATTAAAATTTGATTATCCCGTCCCCTGCTGCCAAAGGCAGCTCAGTGCGGCGTACAATATAAAAGCATAAAATATACATCTAACTTAAAACAAAAAATAAAACCATCTACCCCCCCACCCCCCATCCTTTCCCATCCCTCCCCCTACCCGTCTCTCTCACCAAACACCTGGCAAAACAGCCAAGTCTTACACTGACACCTGAAGGAGGGAAGGCCCTGGGTCAAACAAACCTCTGCCGGGAGGGAGTTTTACAACCGAAGTGCAGCAACTGAGAACACCCTCTCCAGTGTGGCCCCCCGCTGAACACGGAGGACCTCCAGAAGGGTGCCCCTGACCAACCGCAACGGCCGTTCCAGAACCCGAGGAGTGAGATGGTCCTGCAGGTAGGTGGGGTCAAGGCCATGTAGGGCTTTAAAGGTCAACACCAACACCTTGTATAAGGCCCGGTAGGCAACCGACAGCCAGTTCAGAGAATGGAGCACCAGTGTTATGTTCTCACGGCAGCCCATACCCATCAGGAGACGGGCGGTCGCATTCTGCATCAGTTGCAGCCTCTGGACTGCCACCTTGGGTAGCCCCATGTAGAGTGCATTACAGTAATCAAGCCTCGAGGTGATGAAGGCATGGATGATGGTGGCAAGGTCGCAGTCTGAGACATAAGGTCGTAAGCATCATACCAGATGTAATTTGGCAAATTATTATTATTATTATTAACAAACATTTATATAGCGCCAGCAGTGGACCTGGCACTTTACAAAGTAATAAAATAGACAGGGTCCCTGCCCCTAGGGCTTACAATCTGAGAGACAGGAGCTGGGGGAGAGACTTAGGAAGGGGAACAGAGGGAGAGACAAGGGGTCTAACATTCATGAAGATGCGAGGTCTCAAGTGCACGTACTTGGCTTGGTTACGATGAGAATGACAGCAGAGAAATGCACTCCTTGCCACAGCTGCCACCTGGACATCCAGGCGGAGCTGCGAATCGAGGAGCACCTCAAGACTATGAAATTGAGGAACCAGGACAAGGCGCACTCCATCAACGATGTGGGCATCCACTCCCTCGGCCCTCCCCACCAGCATCACCTCCATCTTGTCGGGATTCAACTTCAGGCAGCTCACCCTCATCCAGTCCCCCACAGCTGTCAGACATCGGGTAAGCAACGAGACTGCAGCACCTGAGTCTACTGAAAATGAGAGATAGAGCTGAGTGTCGTTGGCATATTGATGACAACACACTCCAAACCCTCTCATGACCTCGCCCAAAGGCTGCGTATACATGTTGAACAGGAGGGGGGACAGAATAAAACCCTGCAGGACCCCACATGTGAGATCCCGGGGAGCAGATGTACAGTCACCCAAGACCACATGGTGAGTCCTACTGGCCAGGAACGAGCAGAACCATTCAAGAATGGTCCCGCCACCCTGGCACGATCCTGCAGCCGAGTCACCAACAGCTCATGGTCAACGGTATCAAAAGCAGCTGACAGATGCAACAAGACCAGAAGGGTCGACTGCCCCCAGTCTAAAGCACAGTGCAGGTTTTTGACCAAGGCCACAAGCACAGTCTCGGTGCCATATCCTGAATGAAAGCCAGAATGCGAGGGGTCCAGGACACTGACCCAGATGGTCCTGGAGCTGCTGGGCCTCCACCCACTCAATAACCTTCCCTAAAAAAGGAAGGTAAGAGACAGGCCAGTAGCTGCCAAGGGTGTCAGAGTCAAGGGATGTTTTTTTGAGCAAGGGTCGCACCACAGCATCCTTAAGAGACACTGAGACCCTGCCCTCCTCAAGGGAGACATTGACCACCCGTGCCAGCACCAACCCCGTCTGCCAGGCAGTCTCAAGCAGTCACGATGGGCAAGGATCTAATTCATATGTTATGGCCCTAACAGCCCCCAGGTCATCCCCATGCATTGGCAGGGGTCACCAACTCAAATTATCCCACAAAACAGGACAAGCAGGGGCATTCATAGCCTCTGGTTCCCCAATTGGATCAACTGTGGCGGTGAAATCATGGTGAATGTGAGCGATTTTGTCCACGAAAAAGATCAATAAACCTATCACAGCGGACCCAGGAAACCTCCACCTCCAGGTGGAGGGAGGCTGGACTGACCAACCCTTCACCACCCGGAAGAGCTCTGCCGGGTGAGATTTTACAGACGCTATGATGGCAGCAAAGAACTACTTCTTTGCCACCCGCGCAGCCACCGCATAGGATTTTAGACTGGCTCTATTCAGCAATCTGTCGTCTTCAGCATGAGTACAACACCACCGTCGCTCTAACAGCCTCCCCTCACGTTTTAACTGTGGGTTGGGGGTATAATTATTAATTATATTTGCCAGCAATGTATCTTGCACTGTACAATCATTAACTAGAATCAGGTTCCCATTCTTACAATTTAGGAATGACAAGGGTGATCCTAGTGAGCTGCTATAAACAGGGCTGAGAGAAGCCTCTGGGGGGTCCTGAGGGTGGGGTCCAAAGATTAAACGCAAACCACGAACTAGAGGTTACACAGCCCTGAGCTAAATCATATCTAATAACTAAACCACAACCATAGCTAACAGCCAAACCATACCCACCACTAACTAAAACCATAAACTACAACAAGCACTACTCTTTCTTTTTTTAAGGTTGTGGTTCATAACAAGCGAGAAGAATTCCTTACCAGCACTGTGGGTGATTGGAAGGAAATAAGGTGGTTGAAACAGGTCTGCCCCCTTTTGAACCTTGGTCTTAGTGTGTGGGCAGGGGAGGGAGGGAAGTGTGTTGAGAGAAAGGGAGTCTAAGAGCAATCCAACAGTTGACTCCTGGGAGAAGGTTTTGGAATGGCTGGTTTTGGTCTGTGCCGACACATCCTACAAATGGCAGATAGACAGAGTGCCACTGAAAGCAGAAAACCAAACTATACCTCCCATTTAGTCACACTTTATAAGGCATAGAATCATAGAGCTGGAAGGTATTTCAGAGATCATCTAATCCAAACCCCTACACAATGCAGGGAATCTGCAGCTACAGCATCCCCGACAAATATTTATTTATTTTGATTTATATCCTGCCCTATCCCCTGGGACTCAGGGTGGCTTACAATACATAAAATACAAATATAAAAATAAAATAAATAATTAAAACCCCACAAGTCTAAAAACATCCCCCACCCCCAGTCTTTCCCTGCCAATTGAATGCCTGGACAAATAAAAAGGACTTACTCCGCTTCCGGAAGACATTCAAATTAGGGCTCAGGCAAGCCTCCAAGGGAAGTTCCAAACCTGTGGGGCAGCTACTGAGAACGGCTCTCTGTGGGCCCAAGTCATACGAAACTGGGTCAGTGATGGAACCTGTAAGAGGGCACCCTTGGCAGATCTTAGGGACCACGAAGGAACATAAGCAGAAAGACATTCCTTCAGATATGTAGGGCCCAAGTCGTTTAGGGCCAGTTTAAACAGCTAGATGGCTGTCTAGCCTCAGCGAAGGAGAGAGCTCACCACTGCCTCCCTAGGCAATTGGCTCCACTGTCGAACAGCTCTTACCGTTAGCAAGTTCTTCCTAACGTTTAACTGAAATCTGCTTTCTTGTAATTTGAGCCCATTATTTCTAGTCTTGCCTTCAGGGGCAAGAGAGAACAAATCTTTGCCATCCTGTCTGAGACAGCCCTTCAGGTCGTGGAAGACTGCTCTCATGTCTCCCCTTATGGTTGATATCATGTCTCCCGGCAACCATAACTATGGCAGTTGCTATCAGGCACCTCCATAATATAACACATAGGTCATTCTGTGCAGTTCACAAATGAAAAAAATGCCTCAAGTATGAAACTGCACTGTTTTTTGCTGTTTTTAGCAATAGCCCAAAGATCCGATCTTTCTCCCCATAGCTAGTGCTGTCAGGTCCTATTTACAAACATAATTGGATTTAATGTGGAAAGTGAAATAACAAAAACCCTAAAGGCATTCTGAAATTCCAAGGGTCAAAATGTGATTTGCATGCACACTTGAGAAATGGTTCAGATCTCATTTTCAATTAAAATTGTTTAATTTAAATAATCATCTTTGATGATGCAGATCTCAACCCAACAAATTAATATTCTTGTTGAAATGAAAAACAGAGCTTATTCATGGGTTCTTCTTTATTATTTCTCTTTAAGTTGACTATGTACCACGTCGATCTTCTCTTGACTATTGAAACACCCTTCTCTATGGACTTCCCAAATCCCAGCTCATCACAGTTTGGCATGTGCTGCAAATGTGGCTTTCCTCTTCACATACACAAAGAAGTTCAAACACATCAGCTGAATCCTTAACTCAACTTAACACCCTACGCATATCAATCTAATTAAATTTCCCCTCCTTGTGTTCAAAATCCTTAGTGAATTCTTGCCTTTGTCTCTTTCTGCACCCCTTCCTATCTCCTCTTCATATCATGCTGGCCCTCTCAGTTTCAACAGTGGGTAAAAACAGACATGGCAGTGGCCTGTTATGGCCCGCCTGGACTCGCCCTCATGTCTGTTGTCCTGCCACCAAATGTTGGGCTGCGGGTGCCCCAGGGCGGGTAGGCAGCTGGCCTGGAATGCGTAAGGTAAAAGCTGAAGAATTTAGATTTTTTTGGTGCAGTGAAAAAAAGGTCACTGGGTATAAACAATTGTTTTAGAAAGAGAACAGAAAAATACTGAACTGAAAGAACTGACAGGAGAAAGCATGTGGGTATAGATAAAGAGAAGATATGGAGAGGGCAGAAGGGGAAAGAAAGAGGAGTCAAGTATCAATGATGGTAGTATAAGTCATCTGGAATAGCTTCTGCACTGTATAGCTTTCTGCCTCATTGACTATCATTTTAAAATCTCAGGCTAAGCCATATATTTACTGATTTTAGAATATCCCAAAATGTGCTAGACACAGAATATTGTCTTTTTTTTGTTAGCTAGACTGAATGTGGTTGCTGTTTCCATCCCAAATGTAAGAGATGGAAACAAAGTAGTTCAGATGATCTCTTTTATTAGACCAGCTTCTGTTGGTGAAAGTATGCATGCTTTAAATCACACATTTCGCCGCAGCTCCTCGTGAGCATGTGCGGGATTCTCCCCCGCATTTGCTCATCGGAAGGGGAAGTTGTGTTATTCAGGGCTGCCTTTACAGTGGCCTTTTTT
>QEPC01000241.1:676727-714685 GCA_003113815.1 Sphenodon punctatus | reverse complement strand
TAAAATAAATAATTAAAACCCCACAAGTCTAAAAACATCCCCCACCCCCAGTCTTTCCCTGCCAATTGAATGCCTGGACAAATAAAAAGGACTTACTCCGCTTCCGGAAGACATTCAAATTAGGGCTCAGGCAAGCCTCCAAGGGAAGTTCCAAACCTGTGGGGCAGCTACTGAGAACGGCTCTCTGTGGGCCCAAGTCATATGAAACTGGGTCAGTGATGGAACCTGTAAGAGGGCACCCTTGGCAGATCTTAGGGACCACGAAGGAACATAAGGAGAAAGACATTCCTTCAGATATGTAGGGCCCAAGTCGTTTAGGGCCAGTTTAAACAGCTAGATGGCTGTCTAGCCTCAGCGAAGGAGAGAGCTCACCACTGCCTCCCTAGGCAATTGGCTCCACTGTCGAACAGCTCTTACCGTTAGCAAGTTCTTCCTAACGTTTAACTGAAATCTGCTTTCTTGTAATTTGAGCCCATTATTTCTAGTCTTGCCTTCAGGGGCAAGAGAGAACAAATCTTTGCCATCCTGTCTGAGACAGCCCTTCAGGTCGTGGAAGACTGCTCTCATGTCTCCCCTTATGGTTGATATCATGTCTCCCGGCAACCATAACTATGGCAGTTGCTATCAGGCACCTCCATAATATAACACATAGGTCATTCTGTGCAGTTCACAAATGAAAAAAATGCCTCAAGTATGAAATTGCACTGTTTTTTGCTGTTTTTAGCAATAGCCCAAAGATACGATCTTTCTCCCCATAGCTAGTGCTGTCAGGTCCTATTTACAAACATAATTGGATTTAATGTGGAAAGTGAAATAACAAAAACCCTAAAGGCATTCTGAAATTCCAAGGGTCAAAATGTGATTTGCATGCACACTTGAGAAATGGTTCAGATCTCATTTTCAATTAAAATTGTTTAATTTAAATAATCATCTTTGATGATGCAGATCTCAACCCAACAAATTAATATTCTTGTTGAAATGAAAAACAGAGCTTATTCATGGGTTCTTCTTTATTATTTCTCTTTAAGTTGACTATGTACCATGTCGATCTTCTCTTGACTATTGAAACACCCTTCTCTATGGACTTCCCAAATCCCAGCTCATCACAGTTTGGCATGTGCTGCAAATGTGGCTTTCCTCTTCACATACACAAAGAAGTTCAAACACATCAGCTGAATCCTTAACTCAACTTAACACCCTACGCATATCAATCTAATTAAATTTCCCCTCCTTGTGTTCAAAATCCTTAGTGAATTCTTGCCTTTGTCTCTTTCTGCACCCCTTCCTATCTCCTCTTCATATCATGCTGGCCCTCTCAGTTTCAACAGTGGGTAAAAACAGACATGGCAGTGGCCTGTTATGGCCCGCCTGGACTCGCCCTCATGTCTGTTGTCCTGCCACCAAATGTTGGGCTGCGGGTGCCCCAGGGCGGGTAGGCAGCTGGCCTGGAATGCGTAAGGTAAAAGCTGAAGAATTTAGATTTTTTTGGTGCAGTGAAAAAAAGGTCACTGGGTATAAACAATTGTTTTAGAAAGAGAACAGAAAAATACTGAACTGAAAGAACTGACAGGAGAAAGCATGTGGGTATAGATAAAGAGAAGATATGGAGAGGGCAGAAGGGGAAAGAAAGAGGAGTCAAGTATCAATGATGGTAGTATAAGTCATCTGGAATAGCTTCTGCACTGTATAGCTTTCTGCCTCATTGACTATCATTTTAAAATCTCAGGCTAAGCCATATATTTACTGATTTTAGAATATCCCAAAATGTGCTAGACACAGAATATTGTCTTTTTTTTGTTAGCTAGACTGAATGTGGTTGCTGTTTCCATCCCAAATGTAAGAGATGGAAACAAAGTAGTTCAGATGATCTCTTTTATTAGACCAGCTTCTGTTGGTGAAAGTATGCATGCTTTAAATCACACATTTCGCCGCAGCTCCTCGTGAGCATGTGCGGGATTCTCCCCCGCATTTGCTCATCGGAAGGGGAAGTTGTGTTATTCAGGGCTGCCTTTACAGTGGCCTTTTTTTGGGGCATTCAGGGTTAGCGAACTGGCCGCCAATTTTACTAGGGATAGGGCTGCCCGCGCACTAGCAGTAGAGGATGTAACTATCGAGGACGACGGTGTGGCATTGCACTTACGCCACTCAAAGACTTACCAGAGGGGTAGGGGAGTCACAGTGCGCTTGGCACAGGCTCGGGTGAGTGATCTATGCCCGGTACGGGCCCTGTTTCGGTACTTGTCTCTCCGGATCACGCTCCCGGGAGGGTTGTTCCGGCATGCTGACGGCACCTTCCTGACGACGTACGAACTTATGTCCGTGATGCGGGCATCCTTGGCACCCTTGGGTCTCCCAGCAAGGCTGTTTGGCACACATTCATTCTGGATTGGGGCGGCCACATTTGCCGCAACGGCAAACATCGGGGAGCAGGGTCTTCAGGCGATAGGCCGGTGGCGCAGCCAGGTGTATAGGGCATACCTCCAGATGCAGTTGTCCCTGCAGCATGAGTAGCCATCTTTGTTTCTGTAGGTCCGGGGAGTCACCCAAAGTGCAGAATCTGGACCGTTGGGCATAGCCTTGTTTGATGGGCCGGAAAGGCGGTGGAGAAGTCACATTGGGGAATGCAACTGGGCCTATCAGCTTACACACAAATCCGGTGGATGGGCCGAGGTGGTATGCGTTGGCACCAGTTAATTCCCACTCTGACCAAGGAACAAGGGGTCAGGCCTGACATACTGGTTATTCACCTTGGGGAAAACGACTTAGGTAGGGTAAAAGGGATCCAAATGTTGAAAGACATCAGAAACGACATTTGGTCAATCAAGTTCATGTTTCCTGGAGTGATGATTCTGTGGAACGACTGGGTCGAGAGAATATCTTGAGGCGCAGGCATACCACCACGCAAAATTGACACGACCAGGAGAACAGTGAACAGGGAGATAGGCAGATGGTTGAGGGAGGGAGGTGGGGTGATGATTCCCCATCGGGCAATCACACATAAGAAGACAGAGTTATATAGGTTAAACGGGGTACACTTGTCTCCCATGAGAAATGAGTGGTACCTGACAGCTTTAAAAGAAAAATTGAGGGAAGTTCTAGTAAAAAATTATTTCGGTGGGGGGTTTGGGTCTGTCCAGTAAGTCTGGCAGCCCCTAAGTGGCAGGGGTCCAGCACCTGAGTTAGATAGGTTAGAAGATTAATTGGGGGCATCTCCTTAAGAGATGAGGGAGTGATCCCAGCCGCAATTGCAGGGTATGGCAAGCGGTGGAGTCAACCCCTTGGGAGAGATGATCGCGAGGGCCGTAGGGACATGTACTGGCTTGAGGACACCATTCTCCTTCCTCCAGCCCACCCGGGCCATAGTCCCCCTCCCCGTGACTGCGGTACCGGGAGGGGGAGAGGTTTAGAACAGTTATGAGGGATTGGTACCAGATGGGATATCGGGCTAATCCCTGAGTTATGTTCATGTGTTTTGATTATGGGTGCTGGACCCAATTCACCTTAGCGAATTTGCCCCACCATCATAATTCGGTTACATAATGTGTCATTAATAAAGAGTGCGGCCATTTGAATTCCAACTTCTTGTATCGTGTCTCACTTGGGGGAGGGTGCGTCGACAATGTAAGAGATGGAAACAAAGTAGTTCAGATGATCTCTTTTATTAGACCAGCTTCTGTTGGTGAAAGTATGTATGCTTGGTGAAAGTATGTATGTATGAATCACACACACATACAGCTTCTGTTGGTGAAAGTATGTATGTATGAATCACACAGTCCCTTCCACAGGCATACAAAATGTGAGACCTACAGGTTATGCCAATGCAGGAAAGCAATCACTAGAGAAGAGGATTTTAGGAAGGGAAGATTGTTAGGAAAACCAGTCATTAGCAGTTGAAATAATGTAATACGATGAAGGGAAAACAGCAGATATAGATGTAAACAGCAAGCTGTTGCTTACACGTTTATATGAACCAAATCTTTATAGTCCATTCTTTTTAGTATCCAATAAAGTTATAGAAGGATATTTAATTATCTGTGAATCTTCACTTCACCCAGAGCAACCATTCCATTTCTGATCTCTCAATTCTTCTCCTGAAAGAAAACAGGAACAACCATCTATAACTCATCAAAAACTTAAGGAATCTACTATGTCACATGAAAACTTAAGTGGTCTTGTTTTGTCGACTGATTATAAACTTCCAAGAAAAATGATATAGTGAGGTCATTTGTGATTTTGTAATGAAGAAGGCCAGAAAAGGAAAGCTGTAAAGTGATACAGTCTCTATCTATGACATTTCAGAAATATTTTTTTCTTTCCTTAATTTGTATGTTTGAGTGGGATGTTATGAGCATACCCTCGGAACAGTGAAATGTTGTTCCAAGTTCTGTTCTTGACTACTAAAAATACAGGGTAATGACTGTGGGGCAATATACCTTATTGATTCATTTCCAGTTGTGGTTAATACTCAGCAAATTAGGCTAATAAACAGCAAATTCAGCCTTTTTCCATTTGTTTTAATATGTCCTATCCAAAAGCTTAATTCTTCAGAAAAGAATAGAATAAAATTCTGTACTCGCAGGAATAAAAATTCATTTCAATTTGGCCTGGAATAGGATAGAAAGCAGTGCTTTCTGGTTCAGTGCAATTTAGTATTTCCATTAACTCTACCATGCTGTGAGATAAGATTTTCTTAGATTAATTCCTATTGTAAACTCCATGACTTTCAAGATGAGTTGAGCATCCATCCATTATTTGTGTCTTTGAAAATCTTCTCTTTGCACATGTGAGTTGTCCTACATGCACTTTAAGTTAAGTGTGTGCGCAGAAGTGTTTTTTCTAGGTCAAGGTTTAATGATCCAACTCTGCTGTAGTTAATCATCATGAAATCTTCTATTCCATGAAATCTATTATTGACTGAGAACCTTAGAAGAATAAAGCTTGATACAGAACGCACTTAGTTGGGTATCACATTTTCTCTTTGTACTATGCACTTTCTGCTAGTCCTATATGAACATATTATCTGGCAAGAAGCACTCTTCTGTACAGTATGTAATACTACTTATTGATGGTAAAATATAAAGGCAGGTCAAATTTGGAGCAGTAGTGTGCTAGTTCTATGGATATTTTGTTTTATGAATGATACAGAAAGAGCCACATAATGAAATATAATACACGTTTGAAACATCCAGTCCTTGGTTTTAGTTCTGATATAACAAAGCCATCAAACTTTGTGAAAACTATTCCTTTAGTCATAACTTATCACAGCCTACACATATAAAAATCATTGTTTGTGGACTGGACAACTGGTGATACAGAAGTCAAACTGTCTACCTTTCAGTTAGATGTTTTACAGTTTACCCAGTTTACTAAAAGATACTTAAGATATCTATATTTTTCTGGAGGTCAATTTCCAAATGCAAAATGGCAAAAAAAAAATCCTTTCAAGCTTGAACGTAATTGCAATTTTTTTTTGGTAAGGTTTCAAAAAGTTATGGCTGAACACCAAAAAATCACAAGAGACAAATGAACAGATGCTAATAATTAAAACAAAATTAGTAACAAGATCAGCTACCCACTTTTAAATTGTTCTCAGCTAAAGCATGTTCAAATTGGTTATCAAATTTCAACTATTATCTACTAACTTTAGAATTGCAATAGTTTAAGCCCATATTTCATACATTTGGCACAAGATCATCAGACCAAAACTTAGATGCCATTAATTGAAAATACATTTCAACTAGGGGTAATTTCAGATGTTACGAGATTATTATTAATTATTTATTATTATTATTATTATTATTATTATCATCAAACATTTATATAGCACCAGCAATGTACCTGGTGCTTTACAAAGTAATCGAATAGACAGGGTCCCTGCCCTAGGGCTTATAGTCTGAGAGACCGGGGGTGGGGGTGGGTGGGGAGGGAGACAGATAAAGGAAGGGGAACAGAGGGAGAGACAAGGAGTGTAACATTCATGAGGATGCGAGGTCCCTCCCAGGTGCACGCACTTGGCTTGGTTACATCGAGAATGATGGCTGGTTGGTCCATGTGGTGAGGATCTTAGGTAACAGATTGTACTGGATGAAGGGTATCAGCAGGAGTTAGGTGAGGGGAGCGAGGAGTTGGGGAGGGCAGAGCGGAAGAGATAACAGTCAACCAACTACCACAGTGAATCACACTCAATCCTCCAGCGCGGCCATTGAGCCCTGAACGTCTGTTCAGCAACATCCAGCATCCAGATGTTCAGCAGTCAATCACCGGTAGGGACCAAGGCCAACCACGGCTCTGGAGCTCGAGATGGGAGTAGGTCCAGAACTGTAATCAATGCAATCCCCACCAGGAAACAGCCAAAAGTAACGTCTGAACGGCAACCGCCAGGCTGATCACACAGAACGATCCCACGTCATGGCGAATACATGCAGCGTCGCTGCCAGGCAACGGCCAACAAATGGAACAAGGAGGGATATTTAAAGGGCACACTGCAGCAGGGGAATGAGGTGGCGAGACAGGAAGAGAAAGTGGAGAGACAGGACAGTGATGAAACACGAGGAGCAGCAGCAGCACCCGGAGCAACCTGACCCACAGGGGGATACCGAACAGGGGACGGAGGCTGCCTGCAAACGGGTAAGGAGACCACAATGGGAGAGCTGGGGAGGGCAGGGGTGCAAGGGTAGCTGACAGCCAAGGAGGGAGGCTGGGGGCAGAAACGTCACAACCACAGCACCCAACCCCCCATGTCCACCCAACAGACCAGGAAGCGTGCCCGAGCCCTGGAACACCCCCACCCCCAAAGACACCAGCAGGGAGGAGACGGAGGTACAGGAGCCAGAGGACCCAGTATGGAGACAGAGGTACCAGAGAGGGGGACAGTGGGGAGTCCAGGAGACCCAGGCCTCCATCAGGATCTGGGGGTCCCTGGAAAACCAGGTGGAGTTCACGGTAAACAAGCGAAACAAGCATGTGTTTGACCTGATAGTGAGGGACATGGGGGAGGCCGGATACCAGAAGTCGGCAGCACAGTTCCGGTCCAAGGCCAAGGAGCTAAAGAGGGGCTACAAGCACATAAAGGACAATAACCAGCGGCCTGATCATGCAGCATGGACCGCGCCCTATTATGATGCCCTAGACAGGATCCTCCACATGAAAGGATCCATCGTGGCCCCCCAGCTGGTAGGGAGCACCGTGGCACAGGGCCGGACACAGGAGGATGTCCCACCCCCCATGGCAGCACCGAGTACACCCACAGACACCGCTGGACCCGCACCCCAAGAGGAACGCAGTAGGCCCCTGTCACGGTCAGGCACGGGGAGCACACTACCGCACTCAGGGCCGGGCTCTGACGAGGACACGCTGGTCACCCTGAGCCAGTGGACATGTGGGGAGTACTCTGAGCAGAGCCCTATTGAGCAGTCGGCCATGGAGGGCTCGGAGATGGACATAGGAGGCAGGCACAGGGCGTGGAAGGCACAGGGGCCTGCACAGACCCAGCGAGGGAGCAGGGGGGCTACAACAGGCAGGGAACTTTACCAACCAACCCCCCCCTTCCTTACCACAGGAGCAACTGAGGGAGAGGAGGAGGCAACAGAGGGGGAATGGGCACCGGGAGCAGTGGAACACGTGGTGGAAGATAAATGGAAGGGCCAGGGCCCACCGGAGGGCGGGAGGCGGATGGGGGTGGGCGGGACATGGGGGTAGGGAGAGGGGAGACCCAACGCCACACCCCTATGGCCGTTCCCACACAGAACCAATACCACCGCCGTGGGACGCCGAGGGGGAGCAGCACCAGCAGCAGCGGGTGCAGTGAGGTGAGCGGGGGGGGGGCAACCTACGGGCTGGCAGAGGGTGGAGGCCCAAGGGGGAGCGGATTGACCCGCACACACGGCTCCCAGGGGACCCCGGGGACTGGTGGCCAGAGCTGGCTGGTGAGGTGCCGAGGTGACCGCGAGGAAACAGGGGAGGGGTAGCAGGTCACAGGTGCGTGGAGGGAGGGGAGGGAACTCGACCACCCAAGTGGAAGGGGGAGGGATGGGCAGGCATCCCAGGCCATGCCCCAGCATTGTTCTGGGGGGGGGGCACACATGCAGCTACTGGCTGCCCAACCAAGCTAACCGAACCTGTATCCTGCAGATCCGCTGCCCTGGCAGCCGGCCCGGCCCCGAGAGGGACCAGTGCCGACAGCCCAGAGGATGCGGGAGCACAGGGAACGTGTGCGCCGCTGGTGGGAGAACCTGGCGGAGGGGATAATGAGGACCAGCCCGGAGCAGGGGGAGGCGATGATCGCCTCCATTGACAGGATGGAGGCAGCCACCGTCAGCGCCATGGAGCAGGTGGAGGGACGGTACAGGCACCTCCTAGCCAAGATGTGGAAGGAGAGGCAACTGCAGAGATGGGACCACACACGCCAGATGGAGATGATACGGTGATTGACGGACACCATCGACAGCCGGGCCACTTAGCACTCCCGGAAGCTGGACCAGTCCCTAGAGATTGGCACCTCGCTGCTACTACATGCGGGCATGATGAGTGCCTACATCATGGCAGCAGCACCCCGGGCGCCATACTGGCTGCAGCCCCACACCCACCTGCCATCCCACCGCCGGTGCTCATCCCTCAACAGCAACAGCAGCAGTCCCAACCACAGAACCCACGGATCCGGTTCCCTGTCCTGCTGGGGCTGAGACAGCAACATGCCGTCATCCATGCCTTCATCACCTCGAGGCTGGATTACTGCAACACGTTCTACGTGGGGCTGCCCGAGAAGCTGGTCCGGAGTCTGCAGCTGGTGCAGAATGCCGTGGCCCGTCTCCTTACCAGGGAGGGCCGCAGGGAGCACATGACACCTGTGCTCTGGGCTCTGCACTGGCTGCCTATAAAGCACCGGGCTAGGTTCAAGGTGCTAGTTTTGACCTTCAAAACCCTTCACGGCCTGGGCCCTGCTTATCTGCGGGATCGCCTCACTCCCCTTGTGCCCATGCGACCCCTGAGATTGTCCGTGGGGGCCTTTTTGGAGGTTCCCTGGGCGAGGTGGGTGGCCACTGATGTGAAGTCTTTTTTGGTGGCTGCTCCCGTGCTGTGAAACTCGCTCCCGGAGGAGGCTCGGTTGGCCCTCAACCTCCTGTCATTTCAACATTTGCGTTAGAACTGGCTCTTCTGCCAGGCTTTTGGCAAGGGGGGTAGGGAGGTAGTTCGGGGGGGGCGGGGGTTGTTGTGTCTTTTTTATGTATATGGAATTTTTAACTGTGAATTGTTTTAATGTTTGAATCATTGTTTGCCACCCCGAGCTGCCCTGTGGGCTGGAGGGGCGGGATAGAAATCTTTTATAAAATAAATAAATAAATAAATAAAATAAACAGGCACCTCGCTAAGTGCAGCAGCAGCAGGCAGTCACGGGTCCGGACCAGCCCCCAGCAGCAGCCATGGAGAGGAGCCAGGAGGCCGCGCAGAGCCAGGAAGCGAAGGAGGGGGATGCCAGTGCGGGCGAAGACAGCTCGCAGACTGCGGAGCAGCCCGCACGGTGATGGAGAGATCACCCCAGGAAGCAGGAGGGGCTGTGGGGCAGGGCTAAGGGGAGGGGGAAGTAGGGCACGGGGATCACTGTACATATAATAAAGACATCTTTATTCACTGTAATCATCATGTCCGTCGTTCACTGATACACACGTCGGGGACCCCGAGCTCAGCGGCTGCGGCTCGGGCACTCCCGGGCACCGGCATGGCAGGGGTCCCACATCACGGACCCCGGAGCCTCAGGCCTGGGACAACCATGCTATGTGCCTTGTAAGTGCTGCTCAGATCCGCTTAGCATAACAGTACTCTCTCGGGTTCACTACGTTCACGTATAGCGGAATGGGACCAGCTGGCCACTGTGGCCTGGGATACCCAAGGGCCACTCCATCGGTCTCATAGATGTTGTGGAACACGCAGCAGGTGCCGATTACCAGGGCAGAGGTCTCCACCGAGAAGTCCAGGCACCTGGCCAGGCACCTCCATCTCTGCTTGAGGGCACCAAAGGCCCTCTGGCCATGGTCCTCGCAGTGCACAGCCGGGTGTTGTACAGGGCCTCCATCTGGTTCTGGACCACCAGATGGGCCTTCATAAGCCAGTGGAGCAGTGGATAGACCGGGTCCACGATGATGCAGGGGGGCATCAACACCCCCTTGATCCAGGTCATCTGCATGTTGGCAAAGTCCCCCCTGTACATCCATGCAAAGAGGGGGAAGATGGTGAGGATCCAGGCATCATGGTTGCAGCTGGAGTGGCTGGTGAAGATGTCAGTGAACCAGCCCCGGTGATCGACAACGGCCTGAAGCTGCAATGAGTGGTAACCATGCCTGTTGATGTACTCGGCCACATCATCGTGGGGTGGGGGGCCAGGGGATATCCACATGGGTGCCATCGATTGCGTCCACGCAGTTGGGGAACCCGGTAGCCTCGAAGCTGGCTATCACAGCCCCCTGATCCATGAGCTGGATCACACGGTCGAGGAGGATCACCTCCCCATCCTCACAGAAGTCGCAGATGATACCGGTGACGGTTGTGAGGACCACTCTGAAGTGTTGAGCTATGGAACGGCAGGAATCTAGGGTGGCCAGGGCTCAGAAAGCTATGACCACCTGCTGCGCGACTGGGATAGGGGAGCACATGGGGGTGTGCATCCGCTCCAGCCAGGGCCACAGAAGCTCTGCCAGTCGCAGGAGGGTACGCCGGTGCATCCGGATGTGTACCCTCCAAACAACATTGTCCCATCGTGTCAGGGCCCCCTCCCACCATTGCTGGGCCCTGGGCACAGTCCAAAGGCACCTGTTGATGGGCATAGCGAGCCTGACAGCACTGAAGAGGGCCGTCCTTCTCCAGTAATGGCGTGCAACTGCTTGCCTGAGGGCAGCCAGACGAGCGCGTGGAATCAGCAGGGCCCTGCGGTACATCCCAGAGAGCCGTGCGCATGGCCTCGATGCTGCGGCACCTGTGGTGGGCAAGCAGGCTGGTTGCAGCGACCCGGGCCAGGCATTCACGCACCCATGTACTTGTACATCTCAAGCAGCTCCGTGGTGACCCACTGGAGCTGGGTGTGCTGGCGGTACAACTCAGCTATGATCTCCAGTAGGAGCCAGCGAGCACCCTGCTGGTTCGTATCCATGTCGGGTACCTGCGGGGGCCTTAGCTGGTAGGTGCCCCAGGAGTGCCGAGCGGTGTCAGGCACACTGCTCTGCGGGACGCTCATGCTACTGTGCTGCAGGTTGTGGTTCGCTATAAGGTGCCTGGGGTCAGCACATGCCCACACGCCACCGGCTGTCTGTTGGGTCCTGTACCCAGGTGCTGCGCCGATTGGTTGTGCGCTATGTGTTAGCGGGTGCTCCTGGTGGCACGGGGCCCCTCACCCATACCGGGGGCCTCCACTTGTAGGTCCCGTGCCCCCTGGTGCCGCTCGCTAACGGCTATTGGGTGCTCGGGTGCATGGGAGGAGGAAGGGCTGTGCCCTCGGCAAGTAGATGGCGTAACTGTGCCTTGGAGGGTGAATGAACGTTGTGTGCATATCACTGCTCTCTGTATGTAGGCTCTCTCTAATCTTGGGTTCCGGCAGCCATGCTGTGTCCACTCTCCACGCATCACTTCCCTGCTGTCCCACTGTGTTGGGAGGATGAGTGGCCGCCCGTGGAAAACCATGGGTGGTGGGTAGAGGTGGGTGTGCACTCCCTGCGCACACCCATCTCCACCCATCACCCACCCACAGAGTACAAAAAAATGGAGAAGGCTCTGTGGGTGTGCACCCGTGGGAAAGGGAGCACACCCACCACCACCGCACACCCATCCCCCCCAGTCACGGCGTCCGTGTAAAAACGGCCTTACATATAACCTTGGGTGTGTTCCCAGGCAGCAACAAAGACAAGGCAGGCTATATCAACTGGGATTGTCACCCCACTTGAGGTTCCAACCCACAGTTTGGGAACTTGATCGTAGGACTATCTTCATTCAGTATCACTAAATAATGTCCCCTACAGGGCCAGCCTCACCCCAGGGCAAACGCCACAGTCCCTGCCATTTTCTCTACTTCTAGTGGTCGCACAGTGGCCTCCATTTTCACTAGCGCAGGTTGGGGGGACCTTGTTCCTTCCAAGCAGGGCCTACCTCTTGGGTTCTGTGAAGAGTGCTCCAGAGAGGGCAGGGACAGAGGGTTGTGGGGAAGGCCACCAGGGCCGGTACATTTTATCTTTGCTATAGGCTGCACAAATTCTAAGGCCAGCCCTGATCCCTAAAGGAAGAGATGAGAAATTATTCTCTTCCTCTAATATTCATGGGGTTGTTTTGCATGGGTTTGGTCCTGGTGTCTTAGCTTTGCTGGTCGTTATTCTGCTAGTGTGGACTGTATTATTCATAATTATCCTCAAACTGAACACCAGCTGGTGGCAAGGCATAATCCACAAAGTTGTACAGTCAGCAAACAGACAAAAGTGATTCCATGCATCAGTGCAGAAACAAGGTAGCAAAAGTTTTCAATTTTTACTGCCCCTCCCCCTTTCACATGATAACTTTAATACAGGATATGCTAATGTTACAGCAGTGTTTCTCTGTAATGTATATCTTTGTGGGAAATGTAACAAGCAGAAGTGCCTTTTTCATTTGATTTATTAATCTCTTAGAGCTACTAATAATGCTGGAATAAAATAATTGTGGTTGTTATTACTGCATGTCAATCTGCTGCAACATTACACCTGAAGCTACTTCAGCCATTGTCATAAAACTTCCATTATGTTAAAACTCTATTAGCTACAATTCAGTGAGGAAAAAGCAGCTACATTTTTAGAAAACAACATAAATTATTTTAGAATATATTGGAAACCTGACACTACCTTGAAGTCTAGTATTATAGTCCTCCCATTTTCATTGTTAATGATAAGAAAAAAGCTTCAGCCAAGCAGGCTTTATTTATGCTTACATTTACATCACTATTGTGTTCGCTCAACCCTTCACATTTTAACATCAATTTGAATCTCTAAGAGAGGGGAGGAGGGAGAAGAACATGACTTCTTAAATTTTCCAATAAATAAATAAATAAATAAATAAATACTGTCTGTTGAAGTGAAAATAAAGAATGATGGCATCCAATATGACTGTCGTGGTCATATTACAACTAAATTCACTGTCCCAATGGAAATTAGGCAGGGGTTAGTTCCTATCATGCAAGAGTAGAAAGTGAACAGTCTAAAATTTGGCAAGATAGCTCAATCACAGATTTGGGGGTGGGGAAAGGATCACTTCCTCAGGACTGGAATAAGGCATCCTTCGCTTGTCATAAATATGAATCTGCAGAGTCAAAAATGAAAACTCGCACAGTGTTGAATGCCTACTCTACTCTAGCCATAGTTGGGGGGGGGGGGGGNATTCCCCCGAGGTCCTTTGGGGACTTTTAATCATTGTCATCTTTGGGGGGTGAGGATTGATAACTGAGAACCGGCGAGGGGAACCCTGGGGGGGGGGAAGCTATTGGGGTTGTTTTGGACATGGGGAGGTATACCAGGGGGGAGGATAAACCATCGGGACTATCTGGAGAGGCACTTGTTTGTTTCCTTACCCAACTCCCCCCCCCCATCTCAGGATATTTGGGGGTTAAGGGCAGTAGGGCCCCATATCTGTCACTGTTGCTGCTTAATGAAAGGCTGGTGGTAAATAAGATTTCTACCATCCATGATTTGATTCGGAATGAGGCTGCCGACCCCATATGCATTACAGAGACCTGGCTGGATGAATTATCGGGGCCACTATGTTCATCTGTGCAGCATCAATCTTGGCTTGGGGATCAAGAGGAAGTGAGGAGTGGCTATGATCTGTAAAAACAGCTTGATCTTTTGGAGGTCTCATCTGATATAGTGTGTGTCCACCTTGTGCTTGATTTGACTGGGGATAGACTGGGAATACTCTTGGTGTATGGACCACCCCACTGCACAGCTGATTCCCTAACTGCTCTAGCCGAGCTGGTCTCAGAGGTGGTGTTGAAATCACTTAGAATTAGTGGGTCCAATCCCAAGCCCCACGTGTGCTGGCACATGCACACACCGCTGTGTGGTTTGCATGTGCACTGTAGGTTCCATGCCGGGGGTGCGTGCGGCTTGCATGCACATATGTGCATTCACATCATGTGTACTGTGCACGCCTATTCACGGGGCTTGGAATTGGCTCCACTGTCTTGAGCAATTTCAACATACATGCTGAGGCTGGCCTTTATGGGGTGGAGCAGGAGTTCATGGCTGCCATGACAACCATGGGCCTATATCCTAGATAATATCTGGCCCAACACATGAGGATTTGATGTTTTGCACCAGCCTGGATAAAGGGGTTCCAGTTATAAGGGGTGCTGTTACTACACCATTGCCATGGTCAGAACAATACCTTCTGAAAGCCCAAATCCTGGTCCTCCTGTGCCCTCATCAGGGTGGTGGACCAGTTGGTTCGCCCATGGAGGCAAATGGATCCGATTGGTTTCCAGAATTTTCTGGGGGATTTACCTACTGACCTTAGTGACTACTCTGTTGATGGCCTGGTAGCTTTGTGGAATGACATCTTGACTATGGACACTGACATGGTTACACCCAGGCATCCACTCCCACTGCTGGGGCAGCACAGGTCCCCCTGGTATGCAGAGGACCTGAGGTGGCTGAAGTGGGAGGATAAGTGGTTAGAATGCAGGTGGCTGAAGCCAACTGACTGTGGCATATATAATTTTTGAAGGACTATGCCATGGCTGTGATGGCAGTGAAGAAATCTTTCTTCTCTGATACCATAGAATTTTCAAAGTTTCATCAGGCGGAGCTGTTCCAGGTGGTGAGGGACATGGTTAATCTGGTCTGCCTCTGCCCCAAAATGGAGTTATCTAAATGCCTGTTGTGACATTTTTATTAATTAATTTGCAGACAAAATTGCTTGTATTCACCACAATTTGGGTGCTGCCACTTTATCTGCAGAATCAGAGTCTGGGGTAATGGAAGTTCAGTCTTGTCCTGTTTATTTGGATCAGTTACAATCGGTGTCACCCACTGATGCAGGGGAGGTGCTTGGGACAATAAGGGCAACCTGTTGTGAATCAGAATCTTGCCCATCCTGGTTGGTGAAAGCCAGCCAGGAGACGCTGAGGCCATTGCTGGCTAGGGTTGTCAACACCTCCTTGAGGGGAGGGGAGGGTGCCAGGTGCCCTTAAAACTGTGGTTGTCCAGCCCTTACTTAAGAAACCATCTTTGTATGCCGACTCCCCGGCCAGCTATTGGCCTGTCTCTAACCTTCCCTTTTTAGGGAAGGTTATCGAACGGGTGGTTGCCCTACAGCTCCAGGCTAGTGCAGCAACTTGGTCTTCAGTTTTCCTTGGAAAACACCATGGACTGATGTACTCGACTTGGTTTTTTCCAGTTCTGAATTTCTGAGGTGGTCCCCCCGAAAAATGGGAACTCGGAAAACCTCAGCTGAGTACATCCGAGTGCAGGGAAGGAGGCCAGAGAGCAGGCAAGTCCGGGGTGGGGTCAGGGGCTGGGTGCTTAGGCGGAGTGGGGGCCCAGTGGGGGGAAGAGTTGGTTACTTACCTTCCAAAGGAGTCCTGTGCTGATGTGTGGCCTCTTCCCAGGTTGTAAGTTTGAGGGGAGAAAAAAAAACTGAGCCAAAACACGCAGGGTTTTTTGTATTTGAATGTGTTTTTTTACGATTTGTAAACCGCCCTGAGCCTTTGGGAAGGGTGACACTAAATAAATAAATAAATAAATAAATAAATAGTATACAAGGGCAACATCCAGAATCTATTTGAATCAAGTGCTTAATTGATCCAAGAAATGAAAAGGGTGGTAGAAAAGGGTGTAGCAGGGTAAAAGGGACCTGGAGTAAGTTACCTGCAGCATACTGTCAACTCACTCTTTGAAGGGGAATCTCGGTTCAAGAGTCCTTTATTTTACATACATTGTCCTATCACTATCTGTTACTATATTTACAATGTCCATAGCAGATATCGAGTCACACAATACTCACAGTTTCCTTAAGCCAGGCACAAAGTCCCTCATGCAGTCCACCAAATCTAACTCAAGCAACACCGTCTGAGCAGGGTTTATGTGGAGACCGAGCCGACTTCATGCTCCTTTCTACCAAGCACTTTCCCAAAGTAGTATTCCTCTGGCCCTCCGCTGCCTTTTCTCTAAAGCAGAGCTTTCTTCTAGCTTCTGCTTCCTCAAGGTCTCTTCCAACGCTGCCCTGAGGCAGTGAACTCCCTGGCTTCTGCTTTTCCAAAACACCACTTCTTTCTGAGCCTTGCACAGACTTTTAAGCTTTGGGCTGGCTCAGCCACACCCAAGCCCAGGTGCGAGGCATCAGGCACTGTCCTGCATTCCACATCGCACTGAGCCTCAACTCCAGCAACCCTGTACGTGCTAAGCCCCTTAAAGGGCCAGTAGGCTTGCAGGCACTCTTCCCTGCTAGACTGTATACTAAGCTATTAGCTGCTGCTGCTACTAAACAGAACTTTAAAATCCTCCAGTTTATTATCCTCTAAAATTATTATTCTATTATAAATATCAAATTAGATTATGCTCACTCACAAGCAAACTTTGAAATAAGAGCAATTAAGGGTTTGCATTGACAGGACTGTTGTCCTAATACAGACCAGAAACATAGCTGAGCCCCAATACTGAATGCAAAACAGAAGGTTGCTACCTTGTAAACAAGGTTCTTCGAGATGGCTCCGATCATTCTTACAAATGGGTTTGCGCTTGCGCGCCCTTCTCCTATCGGCAGTTATCAAGCTAATTAGCTGAAAAGCGCGTGACGTACACGCACCCCCACCCTATATAAGGCACCTTCCCGCCCAAAGCCACAGTTCCTTCCTACCCTGAGAATGCATGAGAAAATTTCACGCGGGGATGGAACAGAGGGCATTTGTGAGAATGGTTGGAGCCATCTCGAAGAACCTTGTTTACAAGGTAGCAACCTTCCGTTCTTCTTCGAGTGGCTTCTCACAAATGGGAGAGTACCAAGCCTAGAAACAGGCGGTGGGGAAATTTTTCCATTAAGCAATAAACTATGTCAGGTGAGTAAACAGACAGAATTTAATACAGAAACAAAGTAACAACAATCCAGGGTTACATAGATAACCAGGCAACATTGAGCATAAAAGAATTACCCTAACTGGGGATTCCAGAGGTAAGTATTGCTTGACCCAGTGAAGTGTGAATCTGGGAGGCAAGGTGTATGGAGTAGTGTTTGATAAACGTACTAGGTGAACTCCTAGTGGCTGCTCTGAGATCTCCTGGGGGGAGATGTTAGCAAACGCAGCTATGGAGGCTCCTGTGGCACTGATGAAATGAGCCTTAAGGTTGGGAGGTGGCGGGAGCCCCTTCAGTTGGTAAGCAGATACGATCACCTGTACCAGCCACTTGGATATAGTCTGGGAGGAAATTTTCTTTCCCAGAGAGAGAGAAGACGGGGATACAAACAAATTATCAGACTATCTGAAGCTAGCAGTTCTTTCCAGGTAAATGAGAACTGCCCTTTTAACATCCAAGGTGTGCGCAGCTGCTAACGCCTCTGAGTCATGGGGGGGGCAAAATTGGGAAAGAACAATCCTTTGCGCTAAGTGGAATTTAGAGACCTGCTTAGGAATAAAGGATGGATGTGCTGCAATCTCCAATCTATCCGGAAAAGATTGGAGGTATGGTTCGTGAATAAAAATGGCTGCAAGCTCACTTACCCTACGTAAGGACGTTACGGCGACTAGGAAACAAGTCTTGATGGTTAAGTCCCATAAGCTTGAGGTATGTAAAGGCTCATAAGGAGGAGACATTAAGCTATCTAGTACCAAGGGAAGATCCCAAGAGGATATTGGTTGCTTATGGGGGGAGGGGGGGAGGTTATTAATACCCCTGAAAACCGACTTGACTAAAGGGTGGGAAAATAGCGAAGCAGATCCGTGAACATTGACCTGCCTTGAAATAGCCGAGAGGTGAACCCTAAGCGATGACAGGCAGAGGCCTTTTTCTGCCAAGTGTAAGAGATACTGCAAAACTACCTGAATGGATAGTTGAGAGTTGGAGATGGAATTGTCCCATAGCCAGCAGGAGAATCTCTTCCATTTAGCAGAGTATGACCGGCTAGTGGATGGTTTAATAACATTTTGAAGGACAAAAGAGAGTCTATCCGCTATATCTACTCCCTGAAAATCCTCCAAGCATGTAGGTTGAGACGTGAGATGTCTGGGTGGATCACCTGTTGCTGGGCAAGGTAGAGGAGGGTCAGGGATTTGCCTAAGGGCAGGTACTCTGATGTGAGCTTCAAGAGGTCCGGGAACCACATCTGTCTTGGCCAGTATGGGGCGATTAGAATGAGGTTTGCTCCCTGCAGAAGAATCTTGTTTAAGACTCTGGGTATTAAGGGGACTGGGGGAAAGGCATAACAAAGTTGAGTTGTCCAGTACAGGGAGAAGGCATCTCCCAGAGATGACGGGTCGTGCCCCGCTTGGGATGCAAATTGGGGGCATTTGGATGAGATTGCTGTGGCAAAGAGATCTATTACCGGTGTGCCCCAATGGAGGGTCACCCTGTGGAATGCTCGAGTGGAGAGCTGCCATTCGTGGTTCTCCTGGCTGAGCCTGCTCAGGATGTCTGCTCTGGAGTTCTCCTTTCCTGCCACGTGGGTGGCCAGGAGATGAATATTCTGGGCCCTTGCCCAGTGCCATATTTCCATGGCTATTTGACAAAGGTCTGGTGACCTGGTACCCCCCTGTTTGTTCAGGTACCAGACCGCTGTCATATTGTCGCATGCAATTGTTACCACACAGCCACGGAGATGCTGCTGGAAATAGTCTAGTGCTCTTTGAATAGCCATGGTCTCCAACATGTTGATGTGGAGATCCCTGTGGGTGTTGCTCCAGGATCCTGAAATGTCCATGTTTTCCAGATGCGCTCCCCACCCTGTCAATGAAGCATCTGTGGTTAGGATACAATCAGAGACAGGATAGGCAAAAGGCATTCCTGCCAAAACAAATTCTTTGTCGTTCCAGACCCTCAGAGAATCTAAGACTGCTCTAGTAACCTTGACCCTCTTGGTGGGTGGATCTGACAAAGGGTCAAAAACCCTTAGTAGCCACAACTGAAAAGACCGCATGAAGAGCCTTGCAAAGGGGGTGGTAGCAGTGGTAGAGGCCATAAATCCCAGCATATGCTGGAATCTTTTAATGGGGTGTCTCTTATGTTTTACAAACATGTTTATCAAGGCTGAAATATCAAGAAATCTATCCATGGGAGCAAAAGTTTTTGCTTTACAGAATCTAATATGGCTCCAATGTATGGGACCGACTGTGATGGAGTCAACAGCGATTTCTGCCTGTTAGCTGTTATACCCAAGGAGAGGCAAAGGTCCAAAGTAAATGATATCGCTTGTGACAGGGAGGAAGGGGACTGCGCCACCAAGAGCCAATCATCCAAATATGGATAGATGGCGATTCCCTGTCTTCTAATATATGCGATAACTGGGGCCATCACCTTCGTAAACACCCTAGGGGCTGAAGAGAGGCCAAAGGGAAGGGAGCAAAATTGATAGTGAGTAAAATTATGGCAGAATCTAAAGTATGGTCTGGATGAAGGATGCAATCTAACATGGAAATATGCGTCCTTTGAGTCAATGACTGCATACCACTATCCCACGGATAAGTGAGACATTAATGCATTAAGCGTGAGCATCTTAAACTTAACATAAGTCACAAAGTGGTTTACGAAACGAAGGTCAAGTATAGGTCTGTGACCTCCAGTTTTTTTTATCTATTACGAAATAGTTAGAATAACATCCCTTGTTCTTATCATTAGTGGGAACAATCTCTATCACACCCTTGAGGTATAATTCAATAATTTCTTTATTTAACGTTTCTGCGTGGGCAGAAGAAAGTGTAACAAAAGAAGAAGGTCTGTAACAAGGGGGCAGGGAGGAGAATTGCACCCTATATCCCCCACAAATTACTGAAAGCACCCACGAGTCAGAGATGATAAATTTCCAGGACTGTAGTGCATCGAACAAGACGAACTCAAATCTAGGTGAACTGGGTAGTGCCCGCTCAGAAACGATCGGGGCAGGCAATAGTTGTCTGCGTCTTCCCCTAGTATTCGGGGCTGCAAACTGCTGCTTAGGAGCAGATCTTTGTTTAAAGGACGAGTATGGGTACTTGGGTTTTCCCTCATAACTGAAGGAGGAGGTATTGGGATAGTACCTCCTACTATAAGGTTGAGAAGGTGGATAGTACTGCCTCTGCGGACGATATGCAGACTGTTGATGGTATGGTCGGTGGAGGGAGGAAGAAGGTTGATCCCTCTGAGTAATTTTCATCTTTTGTGCCGTAGCTTTGGATTTTTGGATTTTGTCCAGCACATCATCGGTGTCCTTTGCGAAAAGGCCGGACTGGTCAAAAGGTAGACCCTCTATATGGGCTCGATGATGATATTCGAGCTTCGTCCCGCGTAGCCAGGTGAAGCTACAAGTAACGACTGCATTAGCCACAGCCCTCGCTGTTGTTTCAGAGGAGTGGCGTGCTGTATGCAGTTGGCATCTTGCAGTTGCTGTACCCTCTGCGCATAATGCTTGGAGGGTCTTTTGAGAGTCATTGGGGAGACTGGGGATAAGCCTTTGCACTTCTCGCCAAAGGTAATGTTGAAATGTCGCCATGCCCGCAGAATAATTTGCCGTGCGCATGAGCATGGTGGCGGAAGCGAACGTCTTCCTCCCAAAGACGTCTATGCGGCGACTATCCCTATCTGCCGGGGAAGTTTCTTGCGAAGCCTTTTGAAATTTTTCAGCTGACGCAGAAACAATCAGCGAGTTAGGGAGAGGATGTTTAAAGAATATTGACCCCTCTTCAGGGGGGAAAAGGTAGAAGGAACTACTAGAAGATGATATAGGCTGAATAGCGGCCGGGGTGGCCCACAGCTTATCTGCCTCTGCCACGTGCTTTTTAAACAGAGGCAATGACAGCTTAGCCTGCACAGGCTTATCAACGAGTGAGTACGCTGGGTCCTCTTCCCGCTGAGATATTGGGACCATGGTAATATTAAACGCCTCCGAGAATCTTTTTAGTAGTCTCTGGAAGTCTCTATGTTCTTGGAACAAAGCTGACAACATAGGAGTCTATACATCATCGGAGGGGGGAGGAGAGAGAGACTCCAGATCTAGGGTCTCTAAGGGCTCCTCGACATCAAGACTGTCTAAGGCTGGCGTGGTGAGAGTAGTCTCCACTTATTGCTCAGGTTCAGGAGGGGGAGGTCGACAAGGCAGGGCTCTCAATAAAGCCGACTTATATAGCTTGCGACGAGAAACCTTTTTAAGATGCTTCTGCATCTGGCGCTTGAAAAGCTGAGCTGTCTCTTGAGCAGCCGCGTCGGGGAGCTCTGTAGATGCAGAAGGTGTCGACGTCGAGGAAGGACCCGCTCTAGGATGTCTCGGTGTCGAGCGGTGATCTCTCGACATTGATTGCCTGTCTCTCGACATCGAGAGCCTGTTTCTGGATGTCGAGCGCCAATCCATCGACGTCGAGCATCGTCGACGTCGACAAATAGGTATTTCTGACTGTTGAGGTTCCGTCAACGTGGAGAGGGCTATCGACCTCGGCGTTGTAGCCTTCAACGTTGTAGCTCGATGTCAAAGGTCTTGACCTCTAGGAGGGGGCGAGGGAGACAGCGACGACCGTTGAGTCTGTGTGGGGGCTGATTTCTGACCTGTAGCCTTTATTAGTTGTTGAAGGCAGGAAACGAGGAGGGAATTATCCTTTTTCCTTTCAGCCTCTTGTCTTTTGAGGAACTGCAAGGTGAGGCCCTCTTGTTGCTGTCCTCTGTCAGTGTGCGCCCGAGGTCGAGGGCTGGAGGGTTGAGGGGCCGTAAGCCATTGAAGGCTAGGGGGCTGGTATGGAGAACCTCAAAATTTAGTATCCACCTCCTCCTCTGCGGTATAGAGAGGCGATCCTATACACAGAGGGGAACCCTGCGAGGCCGAGGCCGCCGCTAGGAAAGCCTTCTCGTCCGAGGACAACAACGGGGACATGGAGCGAACCGCCAGCATGGCAGGCTCCTGCCCGTGTTCCAATAAACTCCTCTTGGGAGAGGGAGATAGAGAGTCTCTAGGTCTGGAAGTGGAAGGTCGAGGTGAGCTGAGACCTGAGGCGGCCGAGACACTAAGGTCCACGGAAATAGTCTCTTCCACTCCAATACTGGGCAACTTAGGCGATGGGGAGCGGGATCTGCGCCTAGCCGACTTACTTTCTTTCTCCTTCTCTTCCATTTCCTTAAGCAGGGCAGGAAGCCTGATGGCTCTTTCCTTCAAGGATTTAGGTTTGAGTGTAGAACATTCAGGACCCTCCGTAGGATCGTGTCCAGTACCGAGGCAAATTAAACATTGTCCATGCGGATCTTTTGTGGTCATTTTACAGCCACAGGACAAACATTTCTTAAAGGAGTGTCTAATAGTAGACATAATGAATTAACCTGGTAACTACAGATAAGCCGCGAAGCGGTTGGAAGGAACTGTGGCTTTGGGCGGGAAGGTGCCTTATATAGGGTGGGGGTGCGTGGACGTCACACGCTTTTCAGCTAATTAGCTTGGTAACCGCCGATAGGAGAAGGGCGCGCAAGCGCAAACCCATTTGTGAGAATGGGAGGAGCCACTCGAAGAAGAAGCTGCTTTAATTTTTTTTTAAATGTTACCAGCTTATTCAGATTCCCATCCACATTATGTCTGTGAGAAATACTCCAACACAAACCCTTGGACTCATTTACCATCTGACTGATTAGAAATCATATTAGTCTGCAAGATAAAATTATCTTTGCATTCTATCACCTACTGGCCTTTTTAGCTTTAATAAATAATTGAACTGATATAATAGAAAGGCCTGAAAATTAAAAATACATACTGTCATGACTCATTTTTCACAAAACTCCAGACACCACAGTAATACTGTATTTTCTAAGTCACAAACCTCCATTTAAAAAAAAAACAAAAAACTGATAATTCAGACTCTCAAGTTGGAAAAAGGCTAACACTTTCTCCAACTTAATCACGTACAATGTGATGATAGGATGTACTGGAGCGCATCTGCGTAAAATTATGGTATTTGTTTGTAGTAGCTCCATATTAAGAGAACAAAGACTAGAAATGTCACCTGGTCTAGGAGGGATGTTGTTGCTAGAATGGGTGAGCTGTCAGAACAAGATAAATGGAGCTCAGTTGTACCATTAACCTGTGACATTTTTGACAGTGCAAGGCTATGTACTGTGAGAAAAGTAGAATATTTATTCTTTGACTTTGCTTCCCCTCAGTTCTTAATAGAACTTAAAAAAAGATAGATAGGCAAAATGGTCCTAATGAAAGACAAAAACATTGAAGAAAGCCAAGTCTAAAAGTGGGGAGAGAGACTTTCCATGACTGAATATAAAAAAGAAATGAGTCCGCACAGCATAAATTAAACTAATTGTACCAAAAAGGAGCCCATTGTAAGAACAGATAATTTACCTGTCAAAAATCTGGACATTTCAAGAACAAAAATTACAAGTTCTAGAACTGACAATTTGATTTATATTCTTGTCAGGCTAACTTTAAATAAGCAGGAAAAGGTAGAGAAACCCAAGTCATTATAAACTGACAATCATATTTTTTTTCATTTAAACTATTTATGCTCCTGGAATTCAGATTTAACATTATACATCCATTTCTTTTATGTTGCTAAAGCCTCATGGGAAACTTGAGAAACAGCCCCATAGCAACTATTTTTTATAATGAATATGCAGAGTACTAGATCTTCTGTTTATTTTCTGTGGTTGATAATACGGTATACTGTTACAGCTGATGTACTCAAAAGTTGCAGGTGACTTCTGGAAAACTTTTTTTTTTTAATACAAAATTACTATCTGGAGAGTAAAGTGCAGTCCATCTTAAGCACTTTAATGACTGACAAAAATGGTCTCATTAGTGAATCTGGTCTCCTCAATCAAGTTGAGAGAGTAGGGCCCAATACGGGCTTTATCCTGCTGCTATTCACAGCACTGCTAAATGCACAAAGCCCAGTGGAACTGAACTGAACATATAGCAAAGCAACAGTCATTCCAAAGACAATGCTTTAAGGCTTGTCCATACATATGCAGCCAGTAGGTTTAAAGAAGCCTGAGGGGGGTGGGGGACTCCTCTAACACACACACACACGGTGCCATAGAATGCAACTACCTATCCTCCTGCCCTGGGCATGGCTTGGTACATGGACTGCCTCTACTTCATAGCAGAAGTGTGCATGAACCCTCTCAACCATGCTTCGCACTGCTGTCAGAACCAAAACCTATATTTAATTACACTGGGTGTTTTGAGACGTGTGGGTGTCTGGGTTTAACGCACTTTAGCGTGCTTTACTCTGTGGGACACTGTCATGTTTCCTTTCAGCTGTCAGATGTTTGCATGGTATGGATCCTGATCATGGTGGGGGCTAGCCTGGGCTGTGACTCGGGGAAATCCCTGAGTCAAATCCTGGGCTAGCCCCTCTGCCCCGGATGCCAGAAGATTACCTGCTAGATGTGCTACATTCTATCTATTTTCCCATAATGATTTTTAGCTATTTATTTTGAATCCCACTGCTCAACTAAAGCAGGCTTTCACATTTGAAAGCCCACTTTACTCGCCCCAGTCCAGAGTGCCACAGAGTCTGGGTGGCATAGCGGCCATCACTGGCCGCCTGTCAGGGAGGGGGCAGGCCACTGGGAGCAGTGTGTAGGCCCTCCCTGGCTGGCTGGCCCCATCACGTCAGTAAGAAGGCACGGCCCCACTCCAGAGGGGGTAAGTCCATGGCGGCACCTGAGCGCCTTGTTAGTTTTTACCCATTTTCTCCTCAAACAGGTGTTGTCCTTGGGTAGATATAGAGCTTCAATGGAATTTCGGCACAAATTCCATCTTCAATTAATCTGGCCATTCTAATTTGTTCAATGAAGGGGGTAGGGTGCTAGGGAGTTTCCCGGAGATCTAGATTGGCTGTGTTGCCATAGTGAGCATTCACAGTATGGCCATCACTAAGTTGTGCATGTGCAGGATGGGTACCACCATTTTGCACTTGCACAAAACAGCGGTGCTGCGTAGTCGGAACTTTGCACCAAGTTCCTCCATGGTGGAATTCCATCCAGTGTTCTGAAAATGCAGAAAATCTCTGCAAAGACGAACTGGTTGTTTCAATTCAGCTTTAGGAAGGTGGTAGCTTGTGCAGGTTTCACCACATGAAGTAGACATTTTGCTTTTAGATTTTTTCCCCCTCATCTCTCTTTTTTGCTCTGAGTTTTTAAAAACCTTTTTTGCAATAAGAAAATTAGGGCCTTTACGTTATCACTAGTTCAACTTCGAAGATGGTATCAAGAGCGGAAGCTACAGTGCAAAGAGAGCTCAGGTTTTTCCACCACAGTGACATTTAACTTTGCTCTAAGGAGGTCTGTATGATATGGCAGGAAAAATAAATGAGCTGTGAACACTACAACCTCCATCCACTGCTACCACCAATGGGAAATTAGGGTTCTCAATGTTCCCAGGTACAGGCAGCACAGGAGCCTATTGCTCTGTTTAACCTCCATCTTACATCCTAATTCTCTTTTTATAATATCCTGGTTTGCCACTTTGAGATGCTGAGCATTCTGAACTCTCACCAAAGTCAATGGGTGTTGAGAATGATCAGTTCTCAGACCCAACCAAATTAGGTGCTCAGGTGCCATTGATTTTCAGTGATAGCTGGGTATGTGACTCAATGCCCCAATGGGTAAAAAACACATGTGATGGCAGCGCTGTGGTGGCCCAACCTAGCCGGGGGAGGAAAACCACAGAGGACACGGGCCAGGCTGCCGAACAAACTTGACTGTAGCCAGGACGCCAGTGAGGGTGGGGAGAAGCACAACTGTGCAGCTGGCTGGCCCTGCCACCTTGCATCGCTGCCCCACAATGACAGATAGCCATGCTGGCCCTGACCCGGGCTGATTTAGTGGCCTAGGAACAAATGCGATAGGCTGCAGTGACTGAGACCTTGGAGGTTTTCTGAGGTCACAGCCCGGGCTAGCTGCTGACATGGGCCGGGGACATCCCAGGCCAACATCTGGCAGTGCCTGCATACATGTGCAGGTGAGACCCGGTCCAAAGCAGGCCATAGCGAGCTGCTGTCACATCTGTTTCTAACGCAGTGTTACAGCTACAGTATTGGAAATCTGTCACCAATAAAAGTGTGCAGGGAGTTACTTCATGATACATGCTAAGGACTTCATCCTACAAATTCTCTATATCCAAAAGAGTAGAAATCTAACGGTAAGTGTTTGCAGAACCAGGGCATAAATATCAGTGGTAGTGTCATCCTACAGCAGTAATATTTTTCAAAATAAATAGCTAAAAATCATTATGGGAAAATAGATAGAATGTAGCACATCTAGCAGGTAATCTTCTGGCATCATTAATAAAAGCATAGAACCTTTTCCCCTTGCTGAGATTCACTGCTGTTACAACAATCCTGTTACATTATCAATGCCAATCTATGAGGGCATGATTGCACTGTCAAAATTAAACAAAATGACGTCAAAACAAATCTCTAAACGTGCATTATGTTGTCAAACTGAAATTAAATGAAAATCTGTTACTTGCAGATATAAAGGGACAATATACTGCTGTCAGTGTGATGACATAATATCTATGGAAGAACTTCATAGATGTGAAAATGAAAAAATAAGTTAGTAGTAAGGAGAGTTCACCAATTATGTGTTCTTTTAAATCTCCACTTGAAGTCATGTGCTGTGCTACCTTCGAATTGTTAAAAGCAATTAACCTACCAGCAGACCACATTGGACAAGGTATCTGGCAAATCAAGAACAAGAAACAGAAAACACACTAGTCTTTTTTCCTTTTAGCTGCTGCAAATCTGTCTAGAATAGGCATTTTTGAAGAAAAGCTTGAATGAAGCAGCGATGCTGAATCTGGAGCTGTGAGGACAGCTGATCTGGAGAGCACCCATTACTGACAAGCAACCCAGTCTTTTTCGTCATAAATCTGCTTTCCCAGATCTCACAGCTCTGACAGACTTCCAAACACCAAGCACGTTGACGGGTATAGAAGTGAGAAATAGACTGAACTGAGACAACAACTGCTACTAAAATGAGCTATTGCCACTCTCTGTATTCAAACACTACTCATACAATTAAGCGTTTCCCCCATTGTTGCCTATGGGAGAAATGCAGTGAACATGGGTCCCCCGCATACAATATATAGGAGTAGTATATCAGTGTGTGTAGGAAAAAAAGTGGCTATTTTTAAAAAAAGGAAAAAGGAAGATCCAGGGCTTAACAGGTAAAGGTAGAAGACAGACATAATTCCAACAAAAAAATCTAATGGTGCTGGCTGGTTAAGAGAGGCACCCATCATTCCCTCCTCCACTGACTCACTTGTGTGTCTGTGGTGATTGTGACCCAGTCGGGACACTGTCAGAAAAAAGTCACATTCAAGGAGAGGAATAAACCATCTTCCAGTGGTTCAAAAAAAGACTGAAGTTTAACATGTAAGGAAAGGATTCCAAATTCAACAAGGAAATTTGCTCAGTGAGAAAGATTAAAATGATTTCAAGATGCATCTTGCTGGAGTCAGAATTTTCACTTTGCTGGAAAAGTCACCTTAGCTAATATGTTGCAGTGGTATTAGATGTTGCTGTATTTATTTAGAACAGCCGATAGTCTAGAAGCACAAGACTCTCAGCCTGTGGAACAAAGACATTTCTGGACAGACAACCTGCCATTCTTTGAGAAAGGCATAGTCTGGGGATTTTTGCAATACGCTCAGGAAGTCTGACTACCAAAGTTCATAAGCCTAAATCAGTCATCAAGATATTGTGGAGATTTTTTTCCTGGCTTTCTGTAGAATCTTAGGAACTGGGAAAAAACAAAGGAAGATGTAAAGAAATTCTGTGTTTCTTGACACTCAAAATTTTGTTTGGGATATATGAGCACTTACCAAGAACTGCTGTAAAGATAGTAGTTCTTGTTAATTTAAATAAATTAAAATGACTGTGAATAAATATGTTTGTTGAAGAGGTTTAATTAAATTTAAGAAAAAGTAGTATACGGTCTGTATCTTAATTATTTTATTTTTTATTACTGATGGCATTTTTATGGAAAAACCCACACACACCAAAGGGAATGTTGCCAGATTTTTCAGATCCCAAAGCTTACCCATGGCACTATCATGAAAGGTAAAATTTTCACAAGTGTTTAAATGACTTGGGAGCCTTCCCATTTTCAAAAATGACTTGGGATCTTAGGAGCATGAGTCCTTTTGGCCAACTGATCTATTTTGACTGCAGAAAATGCAGGTTTAAGAAAGTAAGGACTATGTGGGGGTAAGTTGAAAGAAACTAAACAGCTGCTACATCTTATGGAACAATTTTAAAACATTCTATTTATATGATATGGAACCAAAATTGTTTCTAAAAATACTGTTTTCCAGAGTGTTCTATGAGATATAAGAACTCTCTAACTTGGTCCCAAGCAACCATGAACAACATCCATATTCTAACTGAACCACAGTGGCATATGTATACAGATTGGGAGCATTTACCAACTATACTTACATTGTTTGTTTACACTAGTTTGACTCTTATTATCATGTTTCTAGCACAACACATTGTGTAAATCTCCATGTTAAAAGGCAGAGATTAAGATACTCTTGTAATTTTCCACTTCATTATTCCTTTGACTGCCTGACCTTTTGTATTTTTGGATGTTAGCTCATCATGAAAAAAGTCAGCAGAGTAATATCGCAAGTAGATGAAAGTCAGCTTTCCAAAAAGATCACACATTCTTCAGAAACGCATTCTAAAATGAAACACAAAAGCAACATATATTTTCTTGAACGCTTCACAAACATGATGTAGTGTGGTGTCAAAAAAGCCTGTCTGTCTGCCAACCAATTGCCTTTTTTCTTCCATTTTTTAATAGAAAAGAAGACGTTTACCAGGGGACAAGCCATGCATACTGAATAACTCTTCCCTTTATCCTTTTATTTCATGGTTCACTTTCATCAGTAAGAGGGAACTGATATAGTGCAGAGAAGTTACAAGCTCATCCTCTTTAAAAGAAATGATTAAGTTCACAAGATGATACACCTCTCCTTCCCCCATTGATTTCTTTCTAGAAGGACTAGGATCTAACCAATGAATCACTTACATTTTTCTATCCTCATACACTGAAAACAATAAATAATGAAAGTGGCTGGAACATGCTGGAGTGCATGTTCCAGGCAACTGCAGAGTAGCACAAAGCTGTAGTAAAAGAAATACGTGGGGTGTCCATTTCTAAGAAGTGCTTTTTAATGGATATTCACAAAATATAATAAAGAGTAGGTTGCACCATCTGAAATATGAGAGAAGAAAAAAAATTCTATGTTCTGGTTCACCAGTCTTTTCAAGCAGATTGTTCAAGTTCATGTTTCCACTTACTCCAGAGTAACCCCATTGAAGACCACAAGATTTCAATGGGGCTCCAAAGGAGTAAGTGGTTTGCGGATCGTGGTCGTAGTCTTTACATTTTTGCTTATTATCATTAGTGCTGTTATTAAGCCACCTTCAGAGTTACTTCTGCAGAGGACAATGCCAGAAGGATGATTGATGCCATTTTCTGACAGACAACAAACGTTTCCTGGGGAATATACCTGTGAATGGGCTTATTCATTTTGCACGGATCCAACTCCCCCACAGTGCAATCTGAGTGCTGCTGGAAGTGTTTGATAGTCAGATTTGTTCAAACGAGAAGGGTTTTTGTTTGTTTATTGTTGCTATAATGCTCTTCTATTGTATGTCGTTAACAGGTCCATGCAGAACAGTGGGCTGCGGAGATATTCTAATTAGAAACTTTCAAATATGGCAGGCATGTTTTCTCAGTTAGTGACAACATGCTTATAAAATCATGTTTTTCTTTCATATGGCTTCTTCTGGCATACTTCAGATGTTGAATAACTAGTATAAGTGTAACCCCTCACTCTCAGATGCTTATGATTCAAAGATATTCGTTTCCCCACTAGAGGGGGCTGGAGAACTCAGTAGTCAAAGACATAACTGGGTTCTTCATAATAGGAAGAAATGACACAATTCTGTGGAGTACCCTTCCCTTTGGGAACTGCTGAACTCTACCAGTCAGAGACAAGAGGCTGATCCCGCAAACAAGATAGGAGGGAAGATACCTGGGCCCCTATTAGGGCATCCCTACTACTTAACATGTGCAGGATACCACCCCAGGTTTGTTATGATGGTTACAAAGTTAAGTTGTTCAGCACAGCATTTAAGCTTACTTTCTTTGGAGTGGTTCATGTGAGTGAAGTGGTAGCTGAATCAGCTCAAGACGTGTCCGGGTGGTTCTTGCTCTGGATGATGCGTCTTGGGGTAACTAAATTTTATTCCTGTGGGTGCAACAGTCCAAGACTGACCAGCGGGGCAGGGAGCACCTTGTGACTCTCTACCAGGCTGGTGACCCAAAACTATGTCCCATTAAGGCTTTGAGGGGAATACCTAGCAACACATCCTAGGATCCCTGGAGTGTTACTAATGCATTCTGATGGGTCTCTCCTTACACAGCACCAGTTCATGGCAATGCTGAGGGAGGCACTGCAGCGCCTTGACCTCCCCCATATTCAGAATGGAATAATCATTTAGAATTGGGATGACCACTTTTGCTGCAACCATGGGTTTCTCTGTCACAGAAATTCAGAGAGTAGGGCTTTGGAAATCTGTGGTGTTTTGCTCCTACGTTTGCAATGTTTCTCAACAGCTCTTTTCTGTTTATCAATTTCAGGTAATCTGAGTCATACGGAAAGGAAATTGGTTTGGATCGTAGGCCATAATCTTGTGCACTGGGGAAGACAGCTGGAAATAACCAATGGGGAACACAAGTGAGGCTTAGCCCAGGTGTGTGGGGGTCGTGTGGAAATGACGCAGAGTCATGCTCTGGGAGCAGATGTTGCCTATGTTACAAGCAGAAAGGTATCTGACATCCCCTGACATAATCATCATACATCTAGGGGAAAATAACTTAGCTTGAATTAAGGGCGTACAATTGATTATACAATTAAAAAAGAACTTGTTAGAAGCGATGAAGCTTTTCCCCGAGACCTTATTAATCTGGACCTATTTGGTAGAATGTATAGTTTGGCAGGAGGCAGTTTTCCCTGGAAAAGTAGATAAGATGAGTAGAAATGTTAATAACGAAGTGAGGAGGTAGGTTAGAAATGTAGGGGGTGACTGTATTGTGAATTTGAACATCCAGTATTCGCAGCCAGAGCTCTCTCACCCTGGTGGTGTCCATCTGTCACCAATGGGAATAGATCTGGAGCTTGGGGCACTGCCTGACCAGTTGAAGCAGCTACTGAGTATGTAGTCTGAGTGTAGGGTGGAATAAGCCAAGCGAAGCGCTGTCTGTCCTAGTGGTGGGGGTCCAGTAGTTCTTGCCTTAGTTGTTCTAGATAGTTATACATTGTTGGAGACATATCCTTGTGAGATGGGGAATTGTGATCAGGCACAGAAGCAGGATGTGGCAAGCGCTAAGGTCACGTCCCTGGGAGAAGTAAACCTTGAGGGCACCCAAAGGGGGCAATGCGGCCCCAGGCCTTCAGCAACCTACTCCTTACTCCAGTCCCTGGGGGACATGTTTGTCCTCCTCCCTCACCATACGCTGTGCATCACAGGATGGAGCGGGAGGAATAGGTGATAAGGTTTTCTGTGCTGGTCCTTGAGGGTGCCTCAGGATCAGTTACCATGAAAACTGTTTTTCTGGATGCAAATTGCCTTTGGCAATTACCCCCCATCCAGATTTGTCATGATTTGAATAAAGAGTGCAGCTGTTAAAAATCCAACAGGATTGTGTCCTTGTCTTATTTCGGATGCACAACAATGGTTGTTGCTTGCTGCAGAGATACTGCCTGGGGAGCACTGCTGGAGAGCTACTTAGGACCCACAACTGTTGCATGGCTCCTGGTAGAAGCAGAACTAGAGAATATTTATTCATGACAGTTTCTATGTATATTTGTGCCAGAAAAACCCTGAGACATTTCTTTTTTTCTTCTTTTTTTTAAATTTAGCACTGAATGTAATTTTCGATCATCCCAAAACAATTTTGTAAAACTTAAGAATCTTGATCAGGCTTATACACTTTAAAAAAAAAATAATGAACTCTGATGCTTAAAGCAATTAGACTGTTACGACACTCTGTGATGAATGGAGGCAGACTAGTTGACAAGATAGCGTTCGTTATTAAATACACCTTAGTGTTGTACCTCTGGCTTAACAAGATGAACTGATTACAATTAAAATAATGACCTCTACTCAAGCAGTGATAAAGGCAGACTAATCTACAGATGAATATGAATCAGTTCACGTGATGAAGAAACTGAAATGTTGAACAATGTTAAAATGCACTTCTTTATTATATGTTAGTACACGCAAATATTTAATTCCAAAGCAATGAATAAAACCAAGCAAGATATTGGAGAGCTTCATCCTAGTGCACATATGCATACAGAAAACATATAACAACCCCCTCTATAGCGAGAGCTGGGAACTGGGTTTATCGATAACTCGTCCCCTGACTCACCCTACGGCTTTGTCCAAACCACTTCACCCATCTCTTTCAATTTAACCACATATTAAATCAGTCCTATAAAATCCATTAACCTCACATTAGTGTTGCATGTTGAACTGGTGAGGAAAACATTTATAAGAGCTTGCAGTTCAGTCAACCCAATTTGTTTGGCTGGCAAATTTGAGAGGTAATGATAAATATAAGGTATTATTTACATATAAGGCTCATTTACATATGAGTATGGGATACATGGATTTTTATAAAGCTTCAGAAGATAAATGTGTTGTCTGAGATTTGTCACCTCAGAGCCACATAGAAGTTTTTGGTGCGTAAATGAGCCAAGCATCCTTTAAGTTTCCTCCATTATTATTGTACATATATTGTAAACTGCGACATCTGCACCTAATAGCCACATAATACAATGCAACACATTATACACATTAATTTCTTTGAACTAATAATGGTGCCATATAGATTTACCTTTGAATGCATTTGAAATTGAAATTTAAACATATTGTTTAAAGTGATATTTGAGAAAGTGAGAAAGAGGAGGAATGAAACAAGATATTTTTTACAATAGGGCACTCAGAACAAGGTTTGGTGCAACAAATAAAAAGCTAATTCATTGTTTAAATGCCACCACCTTTTCACAACAATAACACTCGGAATCCATTATGGTGTCAATTTAGAATTTTATGAAAGCACTTTAAGTTCTTTAAAATTCTACTGCAGCAAATGAGGAAAAGGGAAGAGACGCTCCAAGTTCAAGGAGGGTTGGCGCACCATTCTACCTTAAATCTCAGGGATTGTGCAATATTGTACTCATCCTCCACCCACAAATTGCCCTAGATTTCAAAAGGTAAGATACGAGGTGAGCTTGTTTAGTTCACAGAAGAGAAACCCTCATGGAAAACCATCAACCTGTAGATGTTGGTGATTAAGGAGGTTGCAACAAGAATCTACTATGTGCCATCGTGCAGAAGTGACACTCGATACCAGGTGAGAGATACTAGTCTTCTACTGTGGATTATTAAAGATTTCAATGGCACATTTCACAAAATAAGGTGTTAGATCCAGTATTATGGCTAATTTTTTTATTTCTTCCTTTCTAGGTTCTATTTACATCCCATCTGTTTTAATTTACCATACTGTTTCCCCTGAATACTTCATTTTTCATCTGTTCCTGCACTCTAAAGTTCTGTATAGTGTTGTTGTGCGATTTGAATAAATGCTAGGTTCAAATCCACATCAGAAGCAAATAAGGTCATTCCTACTTCCATCAAGGCTTCAACACTCAAACCACTTAAATGAGACCATTCTAGAGAAAGCGATTCCAGGATTGTAGCTGAAGTTTGTAGAGTGTTTTCGGTTACTTGAGCATAAAAGGAAATATATAAAAGAAATGCTATTATTACGATTGTAATTCCTCACACAGACAGAAAACAAACAACACACATCTGGATGTCCTATTGTATTTAAAACGATGAACTTTTAAATTGCTTATTTCTTGTGTTGCAAAACAATATATTTAATTTAATGCATTAATATTTTTTCTTGTTCGATATATTATTCAAAAGGTCATACAGTAGATATGGCATGCAACAGTGAAAGAATGAGTAGAAGCTCAATCCATCTTTTTTTATTAAAGGTGACTTGGAGCACAATCCTTATTCCGTTGATATGAATGAGAGCTTATCCATCGACTTCAACGGTGTTAGGACTATACTATTGGCTATGATCTACAAGTATCAAGATAGGGAGAAAATTCCTGATAATATAGCCCTCCTTGATCTAGCAGATCCAAAGGCCGAAAGTGGAATCCAGAAAATTCCATCTGGAAATAAGGCAAACACCAAGACTGCATTTCTTCCTAAAACATATATTCTAGTTGAACTAGAAGTTATAGGCTTTATACAGGGATGACTGAAATTCTGTGGAGGCTTGAAAAGATTATTATAAGGGTTATCTGACCTTAAAAATGATGAGATCTATATACAGTCAGTGAGGTTGAGATTGTACTTTTCAAGCACATCCAATGAAGCAGTGCAGCTACATGGCTTACGCAGTACAACTACTGTCTTGAAGTTCTGCCTGTCATAGATACCATGTAATGGAAGCTGAATAAACTGAGCCTGCCTATCCAGAGCCTTTGCTCAAATATGTTATTCTACAATATTACAAAAGGAAAATTGCTATGTGGAAAGGCGATCTAAACATGGGTTATACAATGCCAGGCAGCAAGTAGAGTCCAGGCAGAGAGGTGACAGAATCAGGACCAGGGCCTGAGTCTCAGCAGGATCAGGGCCAAGCAAGCATCAAACTCCAGAGTAGGAGTAATCTAAAATCTTGGTCACTGGCAAGCCAAAAAGTCAGTCCAAGATGGGCAAGAAGGGTTGGAGCAGGAAAAAGGTCCTGAGTGACCTGGACAAAATGCAGTGAGGCTGAAGCACAGCACACACACAGTCATGAATGATCTTAGGTCCTGCTCTGAGTGGCTTCGTCTTCCTGTCATGTGCCTTTTAACATGGCCAGGCAAGTCAGAAGCCAATCAGACCTGATGGGCAGGAAGCCCCACCAGGATGGCAAGTTGATGGAGTAGCATCTACGAGGACTGAACCAGAGCATAATGCTGACACTGCAGACCCAGTCACTTTCTCCACGTTCCAAGGTCACTGGTTCTAATAAGCCTGATAAGAAATAGCTCTTACATGGAGAGTGACAAGGGAATTGGTCACCTACCTCAGTGAATTCTTTTCTCTCCTGCAGTCCGGATAATCCTCTGTTTGGGTAGCTCTTCCACTTGACCTCCAGGAGGCAGAACTCAAACTTTCTTTTGTGCATGCGCGCTGAGCTACCCCCTTCTCCTTCAGTCAGTTCCATAGTGGAGGGCGGACTATCTTTGATCGGATACCAGCATGAAAAATACATGTAACTAATAAAAATAATGAAAACAACTCGAACATTGAGCAATGAGAACAACTTCGAACATTGAACAATACCACCCAGGGACTCCTCCCCAATAGGTCCAAACCACACCAATTCTTCAAAACAAATATGAAGGTATCTAATGTGTCCTATTTGCGCTAGGTTATAAGAACCACTCCCCATTCCTTGTGCTGTTTGGTAGGGAGGGTCGGAGGAGTATCCGGAGCGCAGGAGAGAAAAGAATTCACCGAGGTAGGTGACCAATTCCCTTTTCTCCTCCTGCCTCCAGATACTCCTCCGTTCGGGATATACCTGAGCAATAGACCTCTACGGGTGGGAACAAACAGCGCCGGGATTATCCAGCACTGCCTGAAGCACCCTCCTACCAAAAGCTGCCTCAGCTGATTGGTAAACATATATCTTGTAATGTTTGACAAATGTATGTATGGACGACCAAGTGACTGCCCTACATATTTCCTCATATGAGGCCTGAGCCTTAAAGGCATAGGAGGTGGCCGAGCCTCTCACAGCATGGGCCCAGATTTGTGGAGGCGGGACCTTTCCCTTTGCCCTATAAGCTTCAATTATACATTGTTTTAACCTTTTTGCAGTTAGAGTTTTCGATGCCTTTAAACCCTTGTACCCAGGTCTAATATTAATAAGTAAGGCTGTAGATTTCCTGAACCCCTGGGTCCTAGTCACATAAGTTTTCAGTCCTCTGCGCACATCCAAATTATGCCAAATTTTTCTTTGGGGTGTACCAGCTTAGGGCAGAATGAGGGCAAGACCAGGTTCTGAGATTTGTGGAAAAGCGAGTTCACCTTGGGAATGAAAGCCGGATCTAGTCTCAAGGTGACTGATTGTTTCTGAAAGGAACAGAAGTTTTCTTCCATAGATAGAGCTCCGAGCTCCGATATCCTTCTGGCCGAGGTTAGGGCTATCAAGAAGGCAACTTTAATGGAAAGCATATAAAGGGAGATATGTTTAAGGGGTTCAAAAGGGGCTTTCGTGAGGGCATCTAGCACTAGGTTTAAATTCCATGATGGATATCTATGAACTTCTGGGGGTGCAATCACTTTGGCCACTCTTATGAACTGCCTAACATGCCTATGAGCGGAAACAGGTCTGTTGGATACTGCCCTTAAGACGGAGTCAAGAGCCGCTGCCTGTTTAGCCAGAGTGTTTGGTTTTAGACCCTTATCCAACCCAGCCTGGAGAAACTCCAGAACCTCAGGAACCCCTGCCCTACATGGGTCCTGCGCTTTTGTCCTTGACCAATCTGTGAAAGCTCATCATGTGGATCTATAAGACCTCCTAGTGGCTGGTCTTCTAGATAGTAAGAGGGTAGTGAGGACGGCCTCCAAGTATCCTCTTTTCTTTAGAGTTGAGCATTCAATTTCCATGCTGTCAGCTTCAAGATTTGTACATTGTAGCGTAATCACGGATTCTGTCTGAGAAGAGTAGGGTGGGCCGGTAAGATTATATGGGGTAGTTGACTTAACTCTAACAGGTCCGAGAACCATTGTCTTCTGGGCCACCATGGAGTTATTAATATCACTTGGGCTCTCCCTTTGTGTATCTTTGCTATTGTTCTCATGATTAGGGGAAAGGGCAGAAAGGCATAGAGAAGATCTCGTGGCCAAGGCTGGTTCAGTGCATCCACCACCACTGCTCCCATGGATGGAGTTTTGGTCATGAACAGTGAGACCTGGGTGTTTTCCTGCGAAGTGAACAGATCCATTACGGGACGACCAAAATGGTGGGTGATTTCCCTGAAGACCTCCTTGTCGAAAGACCATTCGTGAGGGTCTACAGTGCGTCGGCTGAGCCAGTCCACCTGTGAGTTGTCTAGGCCCCTGATATGCAGCGCTTTCAGCGACAACAGGTGTGATTGCGCCCATACAAACAGCTTGACCGTTTCCCGATGCAGGCTGGGAGATCTCGAACCTCCCTGATGGTTTATATATGCCCTCGCGGTGGTGTTGTCCGTGTATACTAGAATGTGACGATTCTGTAGTGATGGTGTCAGTTGTATCAGGGCAAGTCGAATAGCTTTCAGCTCCAAGAAGTTTATGCTTCTGTCTGAGTCCCTCTTGCTCCAGAGACCCTGTACTGAGACTGGTCCCGAGTGAGCTCCCCATCCTTGTAAGCTGGCATCTGTCGTGACTATCGTCCTGCTGGGTTCTGACAACGGGGTTCCCCTTTTGAACGTTGCTGGTCTTAACCACCAGAACATTCGAGTTCTGGTGGGATGTTTACTAGGGGTGGGAAACCGGTAGAATCCGGTATCCGATAATGCCGGTATCGGGCGTACCGGCATTATCGGATTTGACCCGGTAATCCGGACCGGGTACCGGATTTCGGGGTACCGGATTTTTTTTGCATTGCAGCCATTTAAAAATGGCTGCAATGTAAAAAAAA